>PVIR01003185.1:0-28710 GCA_004026965.1 Petromus typicus
CATTTGGTTCATCTTTTTCTTTCTTCTTCCCATTGGGATCGAGTATTCCAACATTTGGGCGCTGCTCTGAGAGGTGGGCAGGGGACGGGTGGATGCAGAAGAGTGTGCAGGGCTGAGGGGCAGTCAGCCCCGTGTGAATGGCCGGGCTTGTTGGGAGCCTCCAGCGGTGGGTGTAATGGTATGCGGAGTGACCTTGAATATAGGCGCTGTGGGGAGCCCCAGCTTTTTTGTAAAAGGAGCATTTGCAGTGGAGGTTTGAGTTTCAGGCCTCCCAGTCATCAATCACCCCAGCCCATTCTTCTCTCTGACAGCTCAGTACAAGGCTTGACATTTGACACCCAGGACCCTGGGACTTGGGCAGACACAAGCCGAGGCCCTCGGGGAGGGGGGGAGGGGAAGAGGAGATGCTATTTTTTTTTTTTTTTTTTTTAGATGCAGCAAGCTGAGGAAAATACCAAACAAATTCTAACTGCCACAGAAAGTGATTCTGCGGGAGAGCGTCACGTTGAATCACATCAGATGCTTTGTGATTTTTGTGCCACTCGCTGGATTTAAAATAGCTCCGAGTGGTCGGTTTCGGGCAGATATCTGATCCTGGCGACTTTCCATTTGGCCAGATTGAACCTAACCTCAGCATTCAGAAATGGATCGGCGGACATGGAGGTTATCGCTTTCTGGACAATGGCTCATGACACTGTGACCCGCATGTCATTACATCACACTGTCCTCTCAGAGGAAGGCCACCCTCTGGGTACTTTCCCTTTGGAACATTGAAAAAATTATATAAAAAGAAGGATAATAACTCAGGTTCCGATATGAGCTCACTGAAGTTCGAGGTCAACTAATGCAAGTGTTTCAGGGATCAACTAATGGTAATTGGTGTTAAAAAGAATTAGGTAATTTATGTCTCTAACACTGAAAGAGTCTAAAAGGTTTACAACATGCAAGTTCGAGGATTTCATGGGTGAAAGTGCAGGTGGTTCAGCCTCAGACCCTTATTCATCTACGATCAGTTAAACTGAGTGCCCAGCTCTGAGTACACAAGGCCGAGGGTCTATGATTAAATTCCTACCCAAGTCTAAGACTCGACAGATCAATTAATCAAGGAGTTTATTTTGTTTTGACAGGGACTGTGTACCCAGCACTATGCCAATGTCATAGAAGATGCAAATAGCCAGAGATGGTCCCAGCCCACACATACACTACTGTCCATTTAGAGAGATAAAACATACATTGATAAGATAGTGGATAATAGGGAGGTATAAACAAATGTATTCTGATATATCAAGTAGGTTGACTCTAGGATTACTCAGTACATCTGTCATTTTGGAAACTCTCTGGCATCCCACACACAACTCAGATAAACACATGAATCTTCCTATGACAGTATAAAAAATATGCTGTCTCTTTAGTGAAGACAAAAAAAAAACTTTCTAAAAACATGTAACAGTACAGGCTTAGAATGATGGAGGTAAATATTAGGTGTTTAAAAAATCACCTACAGAAAATCCACAATATCTGTAGTGAATGATTAAATTCAATGATTAAATTAATTTTAAAAAAATAATTTAGACCATTTTACAATCATCTACAATAAACAAATACAACTTTTTATTAGTAAATGATACAATTTGTAAATTAGAGATATTTTATAGCTTTCTGAGGCCACATGCTATTTTTGTTCCTTTCTCAGGTTTTCCTTTCAGTAGAGAAAGTGTGGTGAGATCTTTTCACTCTTTCAATAATATTTACTTCTCTCCTTAATCTTATAATAAAGACAGGCGTTTTGCACCCTCTGTGTTTGGCTTCTGAGCTTCAGCAAAGTTTCTTAGCTATACTAGGTTCTTCTTACCCCATGTTCCAGCAAAACACTGATGTGAGATATTATTTTGAGAGTAAATTCTTTATTTTACCCACTTAACTTGGTGTTGCTCGGGGTCCAGTGTGTGTTTACTCTGAATGAACTTCTCACTTTGACATCTTCTGTGGAAAGTCCTTTGCTTTACAAATGAGGAATTCAATCTCTATTGAAATATTAATGAATATTTGAATAAATATTCACCACTATTTTCAGATAAACATCATTACTATTGTTCTGGGGCACTTATTTGCGTAACTTTTGATGGCACACATTTATTGGCCATCAAAAATGAATATTGCTTTATTGTAACTCTTCATGATAAATAGATTTATTCTCCTTCATAAATTTATTATCAAGAATGGTCTGGCCAAATCCCCAGTTTTCCATTCAAAATTTCCTAGCTTGTAGTTTTTCTATGGACTAATCTTCTTTTTTTTTATTTTCTTATTTTTCATTAGTTTTTTTAAGCTCTTATCTTCTTACCCTAGAAATATTTTATACATTTAGCTCTTCAAAATAAATTGCTATCTATTATGTTATACATATTTAAATTTAAGGTACTTAATTAATGTTCAAAATAGTTTATTTTTAAGTAACATTATTTGATTTTCCAAGCATTGTGTCATTCTGTCTTGGTATTCAATGTGTTTCTTGAGATGTTTTTACCTAGCATGTTTCTTTTTCCTTTGGAAAACTACTGAAGGATTACAAGAATCAATTTTATCTTCTCCCTCCTTTCAGCAGAGAAATACAGAGTTTGAAATATTACAAAATGAAAGGTCTTAATCTTCAGTGAAAGCCTTTGATCCATAAAATAAAATTATGTTTAATGATAAACCACGAAACACAGTATACTTCATTTGGTGCAAAAGATTCACGTTCAGAAGTTTGAAAATGCCACACAGTAGTGGTGGTCCATTTGAGTATAAATGGAATGGTGCCATTAGACATAAACTCAAGACTGGGCCTAGGTTAAATCTAAAGTTCTGAAAGTTTCTACAATGTCAAATAAGAAGAATTCAACACCTTTAATAACAGTATTGAGTGCTATAATTTTAATAGCTTCAAACTATGATATCATCTCTATTTCGGTTGAGCAGAGGATGTTATTGTTCTACTGAGGATCTCTGTGACTCTTCCTCCCCTAAATTCCCTGAGCATCACACCACAGAGCTGGAAGTCAAGAGATCCACTGGTCTGTCTAATCATATTGATATTTCTCATGTAGCCTCTTTGTCAACTGCGTGGATTCTTCACACAAAGCTCTAGAAGGTCATCAGTTACAGCGACCTTATGTAAATACCGAGATGTTTTATGATTCTATTTTAAGCAACATCTATATACATCTGCTCAGATAAATTATTTTTTTGTTCCAATTGACTCATTTAGTGGAACTAGAAGTTCTCATGCCAATGCAAATAGAGAAGGGGAGAAGAGCACACAAGGAAATGGGTAAAGTAAGAATTCTTTTATCATCTACCAATTTGTGAGTGCCACACATAATTCTTAAGTGAAAAACCACCAAGGAAATAGTTACAAAGGGAAGAAAACAAGAGAAAGAGGATTATAAAACTTGTCTTTTCATGTGGAATATAACCATCCTGAGGGTATGGGAATGAATTCAGATATACCCGTCTTCTTTGACCTGTTTTATTTATTTATTTTTTTAGCTTGATGACCCAATAAGTTTTCCTTAACTATTGGAACCTGCATTGTCACATCTATAAAACCATAATACAGATCTCCAAATAGTAATAGTTGGCAACAGACTATACTGAACAGCATTTTTATTTTCTGTAAGTAAAAGGTCAGTTTCCAGAGACACTGGGCAGGCTACAGCCAATGAAAGATAGTCTGGAGACTCTGCTCAGAAATATTCCAGAGTGAAGGGGTCTGACAAGTCCTTGAAACTCCAAGTAGAGATGGAAGTCTAGGGTTTAGTAGCAGTTCCTTTCCTTCCAAGACAGGTTCTTCCCTAATCTTCCACCCTGTGTCCAACAACAGCTTATAATGTGGCATATCAATTGCCTGCCTTGGAATCCATGTTGACTATGATTTCATTGATCCTGATAAACTTCCTCCCTTGGTACTTTTTATCCACCCAGTATCACTAGGATTGATTAACCTACTTTTGTGATATTGGATGGTATCTTTACTTCCTGGTTCCACCGTTCTTAATCCCAATGCCAACATTTTAACATCATATGATATTTTAGCGCTTTGTCAAGGGATGGTATTTCTATTAATTATATCACCTAATAAAGGTCTTTATATATGATTAAAACTTATTTTCTTCTACAAGAAAATTATGATTAATTAATGTTACTAAAGATTCCATAGTATTGATTATGGCTTATTTTATAAATTCAACTTTTTCTAAGCCTATATTTTGGATTAATTAATTATTTGATAAGGAGAAACTATTGATACTCATCTATATGTATTTTTAGTTACATAATGGAAAAACCCTTTGAAATAATTGTTCATTTTAATTGTTTTAATCCTTGGTCCCAGAATGATTTTAACCAAAGTAGCATAATATCAATTAAAACTACTCTGAACAATTTGTTTATAGGTCCTCATTTTATATCATTTTTTTTTTTTACAAATTGCATTAAGATAAATTTGCTATATCATTAATCATTATCATGTCCAGTGAGACTTTGGTTCAAGTTTAAGGAATAAACTGAAGGGATAACATTTTATTCTTAAAGTTCTTAAAACCATATTGTTAATATATAAATGAATGATTGGCTTACACTCGATCAAAAAGTCTGGTAGTTGGATAATTTACACACTATCATAGGTGTTGTTGCCATTGAATTTCTGGAAAAAGAAATTTAAAAAGACAAAAGATTTGTTTTGGCTTGTAATTTTTAACTCTGACCTCCTGACTCTGTTGGCATTAACCTTGTACCAAATCAGAAATGTCACGTTGAAAGATTATGGCAGAGAAAACTACTCACGTCAGGGAGCCAGGAAACACAGAAAGAGAAATGTCCAAAGAAAGGTAGGCTGGGATTGACCAGTTACAGTCCTTGAGGGTCCCCTCCAATGAGGCCCCATCCTCTACATTTCCACCACGTGGAAACAATGCTATCTATTTATGAAATTACCAGTGGAAAGTCCATTAATGATGTCAGACCCTCCATAGTCCAATAATTTCTCAAAAGTCTTATTTCTGAAAATGACTGTTTTAAGGATCAACTATCAACATTTGGGCTATAGGGACATTTCAGTTTAAAACTATAACAGTGTGTGCCTTAGTTTTTGCTACTTAGTAAATGCACATCTAAATAACAATTTACCTTTCTGGATTATGTTTAGGAGGAAAGGTTTTGATATTTTATATTTAAGAAAACAAGAATGAGAATGAACAAATGATAGAAAAGTGCATCAGGTATATGACTTCAGGAGGTCAAAATTTTGAATTGTCCCTAGTTAGGTCCCCTATCTAATGCCATGATTTTTTTAACTGTAAAATTAAAACAAAATAAAGTGTCACGGGATTACTGAGAGGAGCTAATAACATAGGAATGGGATCCACTTTCACAACATCTAGCAGATTGCAAGTTTTCCATCACCATTACTGGCTATCATTTTTTACACTTGTTATTTTGTGTAAATTTAACTGTGTTTGCTGTGAGTCCATTCACCATGGGTCATGAAGTCTGTTTATTCATCTACCACAACTGCCCAGCAATCAGACTCCTTATTTCTTTTTTTTTTTAAGGTTTTTTGAGACAGGGTCTTGCTTTGTAGTTCAGGCTGGCCCTGAGCTCAGCCTCAAACTCACATCACAGCAATCCTCCTGCCTCTGCCTCCCAAGTGCTGGGATTACAGGTGTGAGCCACCACACCCAGCACTGTGGTATATGGTACTGGTTGCTGCTGGGTGTGAGTCTCCATGCCCCGTATAGGTATGTGGTTACCAGGGATCGAACCTGGGTCCTTGCACTTGCAAGACAGGGGCCAGAACCACTGAGCTAAATCCCCGGCCCAGACTCCTTATTTCTTACAGACATCCTGTGCACTGAGCATGAGGGAAGATGACAAAGTAGAAGGGCAAGAAGACAAAGCCCTGAGCCTGAAGCAGAATATTTCCCCACACCTACTCTATGAGATTAAAGAGATAGATTTTCAAGCTCTTCTTCAAACTGGCTAATTTATATGTATATCAAGGATTCAACTGGAGAATGTTTTTAAAAGGATCTGGGGAAAAATATGATGCTCTCACAGTCCCAGTGGTGTTGCCACAATTCATTTTACTAGCACGTTCATTCTTTAGTAGTTTCATGGCTTGACATGAGGGAGGAATTCGCATGTCATGGAAGATAACATCTCACTGTTGCCAAAGGAGTCTATTCAGACATGCATGTTAGTGGGTTGATAACTTATTCGGCATTGCAGAGAACTCAAAGATAGACATTTCGCCTTTTATCTTCATCTCTCTGCTCCCTGCATACTAAAGATAGTGCAAAGCAGCCAGATACATCTTAACTAACCCGCACAGAAAAGAGGGCCTTCTGCTCGCCTGCTGCAATGACTGTGGAGTTAAAGGAACAAGGTGTCGCATCGCCTAATGACAAATGAATTAAACACATTTGTGAGCCCAGCTCGGCATTTCTAGTGATAATTTGACAAGGAGAGATGTACAATAATTGGAATTTAAATATTTTAGTTGTTGTCTGGTGGGGGACTTTAAGAGTGAACAATGAGGTTTTCATAATAAAAAATGTAGGTTAAGTCAGAAATGAATCTTCTTAGGTTTGTTGATGGGCGTTTTGAGGGGAAGGGTGGAAAAATAAGAAAAAAATATTAAAGAGTATACATTAAACGCACATTGTATCTGAACTAACATGTGTTAGAAGGAAATATTCTAATTCCCTGTGTATTCTCAGACAGGAAAGGGTGGAAGACATTCTGCTGTATGCACCCTCGTTCAGCAGCAAATATTCACTATTTATTCTTTATTCAAATACTACCTTCTCTCTCATCACTACTCATGAGTCACATTGAAGTGAGATCACTTTGGATTCTATGTAAAATACACTTCTGGTATACAAGGTGAACTTGACCATGGCAACAGAATCCAGTCATTTTAGTTCAGGATGATGGTAACATTTGACAAGATCAGAAAACTGAAGCCATAAAGTAAAATTGGGGATCAGAATTTATAATTGCCTAGCTAAAATTTTAGCACGTTAATAATATATATTTTTATTATATAACTATTTTAGAAAAAGTGTTTTTTTGTTTTTTGTTTTTTGGGTTTTTTTTCGCAGCACAGGGCCTTGTGTGTGCTGGGTGAGTGGCCCACCACTGAGCTCTATCTGCAGACATTTGTATTCCTTTATGTTGAGGAAGAATCTCATCAGTTTGTTTAAGCTGGCTTCAAACTTGTAGCTCTGCCCCTGTTTCCCAAGCACTATAACTGAGATTACTTGCCTGTGCCATCATCAAATCCAGGGAAACAAAGCAAATTCTCCAGAGTCACCATTTTTCTGTTTTAAGTCCTTAAAAATGGATGGAATGAGAATCAAATGATAAAAAGGGGCCCACTGGCTTTCAGATTTTAAGCTGTATTTATTTTGTGCTTACTATTTCTGTCCTAGGTATTTCTATGTTAACTCTAGATTTCTAAAATTAGTGTGTGCTTTCATGGCCATAAAGTGTTTAAGTGATCCTTAAAAATGTTTATTTTATGAAAGCCAATTATTTGCATGATCCATGTTATTCTCAATTATACCTCATCCCACAACATACTTGACGACCTTGTTATGCTCCTTCTAGATAAATTCAAGGTCAAAATAACACTTGAAAAAACTTAGCAGCATACAGAAACTACTTAGTAAATTATGTAGTATATTTCATAGAAATATGGACTGAATAGATTACAGTAAAGTTCTCGATTTAAGAATGAGTTTCATTATGGGAGGATGTTTGTAAATCTGATCTATTTATAAGTCTGACGAAGTGAGTCATACATACCTTTGAAACAAGTGCACAGTGTAAATTATAACAAACACTCCTAAAGACTGTAGATAAACTATTTTTACTTCCAAAGTTACCTTAAAATGGTAAAGTGGACAGGTGAGTTCCTGCCACAATTTGTCAGCATCCACAGATGTTCCTATGCGAGATCCTCTTGTGCCTATGACCAGTTTGCAACTTGAAAGTCTGAATTTACATCAGTTGAAGGCCTATTGTATTTTGCAAACACATCACTGGTCCACACTGTAATCTAATCTACAACACATTTATTTAAAAGAGGACCTCAGATACTTTCAAATAAAATTAATCATTCTCTACTTGTACACAAAACCCTAGATAGCAATATTATTTGTAACTTAAAACACTATGTATTTACATATAATCTTACATATAATTATATTTACATATAATCTTTCATAGTCTTCAAATACTGTAACTTTAGGACATACATTAGCCATGGCGCCCTACATTAGTCCTTCCTTTGCTTTTACTCCATTTCTATGAGAAGTCTTGACCCATATAGGAGAAAAGGAGGTGGACAGTGAATGTTTGATTTATTTGGTCAAATTAAAGAATTGATCTGAAAACTTCCAACTAGCTTATAAAATTATGTGGTTTTGCTTAGTTAACCATGATCACAGAAAAAGTGCAGTCTTTATCTTTGTGCCACACAGAAGCAGTTGTTCCTTAATAGAAAGTTCCTTGGCTATAGCTCCTTCTATTGCTTCCTGGATGGAGGTGACATTCTGTTCATTTTTCAGCTACATAGTGAATAAGTTCTGATTGATTAAAAGTGTCATTGAAATCCTTAAGTATTAACAATTATTAAAAAATAAAAGTAACTATATATACAGTAAGGCACCTGCCTTACAATATGCACCTATATTTATATACAGACTACCATTGTGCAAAAGTTATGTCCTCCTATGAGAATGTCTTTGGTACTGTCTTAGCATCCTACATTTAGCTTTTGTCTTTCCTTCAAGAGTACCTGGGTTAGCACCTATGACTTATGACTTCATGACTTGTGCTGACATGCATCAGACCACTCCAAAAGAAGCAGTTCATCTTCTGCACAACACCTATTCATATGCAGAACTGCCCAGAACCCTGATAGCTTCAGTCACAGTATCCTTTGAAGGATCCAGCACCTAATTATACACCTCATATACAAAAACTCGTAAACATACAAAAGCCAGTCAAGGTAATCTGTCTTTAGTGATTTGTCTCTTTATAGTGATACTGAATTAAAATCCTGGATAATTTTGCTCCTTCAAATACAAGATAATTAATATTACTAACCAAGAAGTCAGTTGGGTTTAAGTGATTTGATTAATACTCTTTGGTCCACTAATTTTTTTTCTTTGACTTCTGAAAATTAGCTTGAGAACTTAAACACAAAATAGTCAATGTGTTTAATATTTGGCCTATTTTTAGAAATATATTTACATTTCATGAACATATAACATTAGAAATTATTTCTTTGTCTCCTTATTTCTCTTTCCTAATCACTAATATTAGCTTTTTAATTATATTTATAAGCTCCTAGAGTTTGAACATATTCAGATAATCTAATTCAAGAGACATCCCTTTCCTAGCTAAATCACTTAGGAGTAGCAATTATATGGACATTCCTTTGGCCTTTCTAGTAAGATCCAAGTGCATTTCTTGTGATGTCAGGATGAAAATAGGTCTATGTTATGGTCAACTTCACCTCCAATGGATTGCATCCATAAATTTATACTTCCCGAATACCTCTGGCTACAGATTTGTGCCTGACAAATGTAGCACTGTGGGAGGTCCATTAAAAGTGCTTCCCACATTAGGTTCCATCCATTAGACACTGCTTTACTCATTGACAGCTTATTGTATCTTGTTTTAAATCTCTTTTGCCTATGATTGAGTAAGAAAGCTGGCCAGCAGGCAATACTTGCATCAGCTCTGATTTTTGTCACTAGAGGCTAAATAATATTGCTTTAGTACTTTTCAGTGAAATATTGTAGAATGCTGTTTCCTGGATGACATTCAAGACTTCCATTGCAGTCCCAGCACCTGACTTAATATAAATCTCTAGTCTCCATACTTCTAATGAGTTCTTTCAGTTTAACTGCCTAGTGCAGTGATGTCTTGTTGCTCTGAGGTGTCACCTTCTTTTCTATTCCTTTTTTTTGTGAAAGTTGGAGAATCATCTACAAGGCACTCTCTTGGAATGTTCATCTGCACCTTTCTGCCTATTCTTTCTCTTCCCCTCCCAAGCCATAAGGTGCATATTGAGCCTGCTGTGTTTGCAGTTCTTGCATGCATCTTTCTCTTTCTCTTTCCATCTTACTGCCTGTGTCTATGGTTTTAGTTTTTACTAAAGAGATATCAGTAACCTTCCCATTGTTTTTCCTTCCCATGGTCTCCCCCAACCTTGATTTGTTATAATACTACCACTAACTTAATATATATTTTATTATTTTTTCTTACTATCAGAGAACTATCTTAAATGTTGGGTGACTTTTTAAATCTAAACTTCTCCAGTAAGTCTTAACAGGTCTTAATTCTAACCTTTTTTTCTTGCAATGGACTTTTGCATGTAGTTCTGATGATTAAATAGCTAAGAAATATTACCTCTGTTACCTACAATAAGTAAAACTCACATACTTTTAGACTGAGGGGAGGACTGACATTGTAAGCCTGCTACTCTCAAACCTAGAGACCCAGAGGCATCTGGAGTTAAGGCAACAGAGGTCTGCTTCTCAGAAATGGAAACTCCTGGAGCCACACACTGGTAAGAACACTTAACACATTATCCTGATGAATTCACATACATTACAGAGAGAAATTCATACATCCTTAAAGAGATCCACATCTTTCTGGATTTCTTTCAAGTGCCTCTTATCTCACCAAGTCCTCACCAGGAGAACCGAAGAAAGAAGCCTTTCCCCCTTTGGCAGGTGGTGGGGGAGGGGTGATGCAGTGGGGGGAGGAAAGAATAAACATTCTTATAAATGCGCAGGCTAGCAGTAAAATTGAGCGAAGCTGCTTCCACAGTAAGACTTGGTAGAAAAAGTAACATTGGAACACAGTGACCAGAACTCTTAGTACATGCAAAGGAAACGTGTTAAACTGGTACAAATCATTAGAAAGAGAAACTCGGTGGACCTAAGCGAAGATGAAGTTGCTGAGAATCATGGCACAAGCTCCTGGTAAAAGGAAAGCGAATGGCAGACAAGTCTATTACCACATATAATTGGTTCAAATACTTAACTGCTTGATATTCCAAAAACAATGATTTAACTCAGTTTGTAATCCAGTACTTTCCAATGTTCAAAGACATAATTAAATCTAACAATACAAAAAATACATTTTTGGTCTATGTTTATATCAATCAAATCTATGTTTATGCACAGATTATATTTATCTTGGGTAAATGCTATATATACCTACATCATCCTAATCATTTTTACTTTATTTTCCCTCCCATCTTTCCTGTCTCCTCCTTCCCAGATCCATGTCCATAGATTCTACTTCCCTGTTTCTCATCATTTCTCCTTTACTTTGTCCTTAAAATTAGTTATATTTCCAGTTTTATATGAGAAAGACCCAATATTTAATGTTTTGTGTCTGAATTATTTCAGCATTAAGCTCACAAGTGGCATCCATTTTCCTTCAAATGGCTCACATTTATCCTTCTCCATGGCTGAGTTGTACCGTAGTAAAACATGTTATTCGTATCATGAGAGACCAGGGCTTTTAGAAAGGGTTGGTTTACAAAAGGACTTCTTTCCTGTATTGTCTCAGAGTGGTCTGAACTACTCCCATGTCTAGTAAGTACAGTAGAAAGTTGTTTTACTTGTAACTAAATGCCAGCCACTGACATTAGGAAATAAACCTCAAATCAAAAACCTCATAAGGGGTCAGCTGAAAAATTAACTTAACTTTTGGCTCTGGAATTCATGTCTTTATTCATAATTGTTATACATGGGCAGATCAGCTATGATCCTCTTCAATGACCATATCATCAGAAATTCTGAAGTGGACATACATTTATGCATAGAGATGGACATCTCTTAATCTTTTATTAGATTAAATAAAAATAATAAATAATAATAGAGCCCTTGTCTCTAATATAGGCAATGTAAATTTTTAAAAGAAAAACAAAAGATGTCAAGTCATAGGTTTTTTAAATGCAAAAAGGACTTTTTAAAAATACTTCTATGCATACTTTTCCCCTTCTAAATAGGTCATTATATATCAAGACATTATTTTAGTAAAAAAATGTTTTATTCTTCTTTTTAAAAAAATCCAGCACAATCGCTAAGAATTTCAATAACTTTATTAGATTAAATAATAATCTAATAAAGATTATTTTTATTTTATTTATTTTATTATTTTTATTTTATTATTATTTAATAATAATCTTTTATTAGAAAAACCTACTTTATTGGCCAGATATTTTCTATGCAGTGTATACACTCTTTGGGGCACTTTTTAAAATATATTCTAATTATACATTAGCAAAGTATTATTCAATTAAATATGTGACTCCATATTATTATTGTTTTGCTTTTTGGAGACAAGCTTTCATTATGCAGTTTGGCCTGGCTGGGAACTCACTATGTAGCCCTACTAGCCTCCAACACTCAGTGTTCCTCCTGCCTCAGCCTTCCTTCTGCCTCAGCCTCCATAGTTCTGGGATTATAGGTATGTACCATTAGATCAAGCTTCCACGATTAATTTTGCCCTTGGAATTACCTCATTCCCTTTCCATAAGCAGCAATCTAAGACTCAGAAACCATCACTGGTCAAATAAGAACACTGGGAAGAAGGAGAGGTTTTGGGAAAAATCTGAGATGAATCTTGGCGCATTGTGTCCGGCACAAGTGAATAAATTCTTGTTTTTAACTTTTGAACTCATTCTATTCCTATTTTAAATATAGTATACTATAAGGTTAAAAAGCCAAAAACATAAAATTTAATTTATTTTAGATCTCCTGACAAATTCATCATAACATATGGGTTCAACTGTTTTGACTGAAGTGAGTAGATTCATTATATTTGTAAACATTTACAAATAATGCTCTCTCTGTGTAAGGTTAAAAATGTGGCCAATATGATCTTCAAACTTGTCTACTCATTTTTCTAGTGAAGATTTAATATTTGTCTATAAAATTATACCATGTAAAATGTTCACTATGATGTCAATTAAATAAAAATATATTATCACCCTCGTATTGTTTTCTTTTTCATAAATAAGAAATGTGACTTCTCTTACTACATCTGTGTAGAATTATCATGTGATTCTTCACATTTGCTAGAATTCTTCTAGAAAACACAAAAAAGTTCGAAAGCTTTCCTCCAAATAGGTCGTAAAACCCAGATACCAGTTCTCAAAAGACACAAAAAGTTCATCTTTAGACCAACAGTTCATGTTTACCATTACGTGGAGAATTCCTTTCACATAGTTCTACACACTTTATGTGATAACCTGAGGAATAATTTACCTATAGTGAAGCTTCCAAAATTGCCCTTGGCTCTAATATAGGCAATGTATATTTTTAAAAGAAAAACAAAAGATGTCAAGTCATAGGTTTTTTAAATGCAAAAAGGACTTTTTAAAAATACTTCTATGCATACTTTTCCCCTTCTACATAGGTCATTATGTATCAAGACATTATTTTAGTAAAAAAATGTTTTATTCTTCTTTTTAAAAAAATCCAGCACAATCGCTAAGAATTTCAATAACTTTATTATTTGCATTTCAAATTACCATTGAAGAGAGAAAGTGAAGTTAACTTCAGCAACCACATAGCTACAGAAAAAGCGCTTACATGGAAATCACGATTTCACCTGAGCAGATACTCTACTATTAATTTTTAATCTCCTTAGCTCCAATAAGTCCCTCCCCAAAATGCATCTTCCATTCGCCTCTGAATTTAAACAGAACAAATAAATCTGAACTCAAGTGGAAACATGCAGACCTGTGCACATTCCTACACAGCGAGAAAATAAACACGGAGTGATTATTTGAGTGTAAATAGATTGATATAGCTACTCATTTCAAAAATGCTAACTTTATCTGCAAACAGCAGATGCAGACAAGCATGGATGGCTGATAACGGGGATACAAGATGGATACAAACGCTATCAGCAATCTTGTGCATTAGGAATGTGGGCCGTAACAGCTGAGCTGACACCGGCATGGTAAATACAAAATGTGTTCTTAGACAAAGATGTTTAGTCAGACTCGGGTTTGCTTCCAGATATCTAGATATCTGGAACAGTTGTGTTTTTTGAACTTCAGTGCAGCAAGTGATCTCACTCATATGCATGCCCGGATTCAGCGGGTCTGAGGCAAGATCTAAGAACTTACATTTCTAGTAGCTTCTCTGTGGCACCAGAGAGACCCTCTGAAGGAAAACACTTCTGTTGACAGTCTTTAGGGGACTGTGTAATCCTTTAAGAGAAAACTAGTAAGGCATATAATATTTTAAGTCATCTGTTTATGCAAAATATCATGTTTTGGATACTTGGGTATAAATAAAGTAGAGTTTACGCGTACATTCTTACTTACATATTTGATTGTTTTTTGTAGAGGCAGATAAAATCTATTTATATTAGTGACTCAGTGTGTGATGGGTAATCTTTGTCATCAACCCCCCTGGGCTGAGAGACACCTGACTGTACATGGTTCTGTGAAGTGAGCTGGGATCCAGGGATCCAGAGAGAGAAATAAAGGAAGAGTAGATCAAACATGTTTTGAGCAGGTGCATTTTGTGGTCATTGCTGCTATTGCACATAGACATCAGACACAGGCATCTTCTCCCTTGAACGCAGATTGGCCCTGGTGATTTTCTAGGAGCTTTCTGGATTTTGGCCGGAGCAATGACTGCTCCTTTTGATCTGATCTTACTATCTTTTGGGATTGGAGATCCACAGGTTTCCTGGGCTCTCCACCCCGCAGGCAGCCATTTTGAGACCATCTAACCTGTGATCATGTAAATCCTCTCATATTATATCATATATATAGTCTGTTGATTCTGTTCCTCTGGAGATCTGTGAAAATGCACGATATGTTATTTGGGGTAGAAACAATATAGTGAACAATATATGTCTGATGGTATTAGAGAGTTCAGTCCATGCATGGACCAGTGCCATAAAGTAGAAACGATATAGTAGGAGACTGTGAAGAGAAGGTGCTCAACCTGCTACTGCAGGAGAGCAGAGAGAAAAAGAGAGTCAGGGACAAGAATACAAATAATGATCATAATACAGAATGAATGTTTACATTTTCAAGTTTCCTACAATAAGAGACACATTGTCATTTAGCTACCTAACAGACTCTCACATCAAAAACAGTTACCCCACTGCTCTTTTCATTTTCTGAAGCAGTTGTAGGAGTTCTCATCTGTAACATTCTTCTGATCATGTGATAAATAATACAATGAATGCTATTGCCAGATTACTAACAGAAAGATAAACGTGTAAGAACATTATGGGGTTTCATCATCTGCTTGATTCACTAAATCTTGCACTGTGTGTCTTCTCATTTTTACTGACACTGAAAATCACCATGAAAAGTTAATATTTAAATTTATTCAGAACTTCAAGGAAGTCAAGATAAGACAACTAATGATGATCAGGAAAGAAAACTTTCAGAACTACTTCAGGAAGTGGCAAGGAAAGTGGAAATATCCACCTTTGAAGTAAGGGAAACATTTTGAGGGGCATTTTTATATCAAACACAATGTGCTTTTTACATATCCATTTTAAAAAAAAATTCAGTTACCATTCTGTTGGTCATATCTTGTATACTTTTTGAAGTCACATATCAGTCACCCTCTTCTTACCAGGCAGTGTCTTAAAGAGCACATTCAGCTACCATTGCATTAATGGATTAATCCAGGGATGAGTACTGGGTCCCCAAGCTCTCATCACTTTCCATAAGCCCACTTCTGAATATGGGGGAGGGTATTTACATTAGACTATGCAGACGATAATCATATTACCAAATATACTTTATAAGATATTAATACAGTGTTACTGAACCTCAGTTGGCAAGTTGAAGTCATTCTATAGTTCTGGAGAAATGGCCATTTTCCCTATTTCAGTAGGGAAGATGGCTATAGTTGAAAATTTAATTTGCAAGCTTTTATTTTGGTAATAGTGGGGATTGAAGCCATGGCCTCATGCATACTAAGAAAGTAGTCTGCCATTGAGCTGAAAAAGATAAAAAAAACAAAGCTTTTGTGTATAAGGCAGGGAAGAAAGATTGAAGGAAAAGTAGTAAATGGGAAAAAAAAAAGAATGAAGACATGCAAAGGCACAAGTTTCCTTATTAATGTGATCATTGGGTATGGAAAATACATACTAATAAAAATTTTAAAAATAAAGGAAATTGTCTTCAAAGTTTTCCAGGAAAACATTCTGTAATCATGTATTCTCTTTAGGAAAATCCATTAATTTCTTACCCAAACTACCCAGATTTTATCAATAGATAGTAAGGTTTTCCTACTTAAATCATCTTAAAGATATACGAAATATTGAGAAATTTTGATGGAGAAGTATCTGGAATTGCTTACAATTCATTTCATTTTACGTGGCTTTAAAGATCAATATACCATTTGACGTAATTGTTCATTTAGTGCTAAAGATTTTCCATCATATGTATCTTATGTTAATATTTATTTTTGCTAATGTACTCTAAAGGTTGTGCTGAAGACCTAACTCAGATGTTCTTCTCCATCATGTGGAGAGATGCAGTAGCTCTCCTTTTGCTATTGAAATTAAAATGTCTTATTATAGAGTATTTATGCTATGCATGTTCTTAGTAAAGTGGAATTTTTATATTATGTCATTAAAATGAATATTAAAATGGTACAATGGCAAAATATAGATTTTCAGACTTCTTTGGCACAGATAAATTCTAATGAAGAGAACAAATGGAGTACAGTGGACTGATTTGAGTTGAAGTCTGATTTAACAGCAGGACCATGTGATTTTTTAAAAAGATATATTTGAAATTCCTTTCACCCACAAAGTAAAGTGATTAAACAAATGCAATAAAGTATCTACAAACCACCTTGCATTTGTCCTGAATACTTTAATATGAGTAAAACTAGAGCCCTAACTACTGTTTTTATAAAGGAAAAAGCCAGAGTATAGTCACAATGCTCAATGTCAATCCTTAATTTTTACATGATATTGTACATGTTTTTGATATATGTGGTTCACTGCCTGTTAGGTTCTGACCTTTTCTAGAATAAACAACAAAGAATGATGATGACAACAACAACAATAACATAAACAAAAAACCTTCCAGAGTTCTTTTGCATAACCACTACTCACTATTATGGTGTGATAGGGTTTCTATCCAGGAAAGTTGTTCTCCAACTTGAAGTATAATGGAAACACTTGGAGTGCATGTTAAGCTCAGATTGTCAGGCCTTTTCCTAGTCTATACTACAGTAGGTCAGAGAGTTGGGAATGTGTACATATAACATAGCAACACCAGCGCTTCAAATCTTTTAGTTGATGCCGAAGCTATTCATCAATAGACAACACCTGAAGTCACAGTAATCCAGAATAAATCACTTTGTTTTCTGACTTCAGTAGTTTTCTCTTACATTATCGATGAGTCACTATAGCCTGGACCAGTGCAATACTCTTCATACTGGCTCAGATGTACAAAATGATATATGAGAATATTGAAATTCAGTGCTTAGCAGTTAAAGCTTAGTTATGTGTTGTAGTCAAAAAACAGTGAGGACAAATAATACAGGGCAATGTTCAATGTGATAAGCAATGTCTCTCCACCTTTGTGAAAAGGACAGTTCAGAAACCTCTCTTCTTTTAGCATAGACACCATGACTTCTGTCCTCAGGACTGTCTTAGTTATTCTTATGACTGAGATAAAACACCCACTACCCATAGGTTAAGGAGGAAAGATTTATTTCAGTTCATAGATTGTGGAGGTTTTTGTCCATAGCCAACTCGAGTTGGTACAGCACAGAGAAAAGGCAGAGAAGAAACAGTCCATGCCAAATCAGGCAAGAAACAGGAAAGCATCAGCAGCAGGAGCAGGATCAGGAGCAGGAGCAGGAGCAGGAGCAGGAGAAGCAATAGAAAAAGGAAGCCTGCCTTTTCCGTTCATCCTAAGCAGGTTACTACCCTTTTGAGTGGTTCCACTCAGACCCAAGGTGAGTCTTCTGTTAGTCATACCCAGAAATGAGATAGACCAATCATCAAAGTGATTAAGCATCATACACACTTCATGCATGTTCACATGCCTTGCTCCAGCCAACTCTGGCAAGCCCCATCCACGAGCACACGAGGCTTTGGGGGGACAACGAGATACAAGCCATAAGAAGGAAATGGACTGGTTTCCTTGTCATCCAGTAAGTTTTCTTTATCTATTCCTCAAACTAAGCTTATTTTCTCAAGATATTCTGTGAATATATCTAAGATTTTGCTAATTTTTGTCTTTCATGTATCTGTTGTAAATCTTCGTTAGACATGTAGTCTTTAAGAGCAAAGTTGTTATTTTTTTCAATCAGTGGACTGAAAATCTTGTGGATTTTTGGTGATAAATACAATTTCATTGACTAAAAGAAGGGGTTAATGATTGATGAGGTATAGGAAGAGAAGATAAGAGTGGCCCATTCAGGATGATTTCCTGGGGCAGAGATTATTTGCACCAGCACTACTTCATGAAGTTGCTCAAGTCAGCACATGAAAAGTTACTGTTGCCACAGTCCCCTCCTCTTTTTAAGAAAGTATCTATGCTCTTGCAACTTACACTTAAATAAACAAGTAAAACACTCAAGGCAATAAGAGATGATAGAACAGAAAAATCTAAACTGTAGTGGGAAAGACACAAGCTGAAAGAAACATGTCTGAAGTTTGCAGTTTATAGAATGCATGGATGAAAGGTGTATCTATTTAATGACAGTAAAATAAACTAGAATTGAGTGTTTCCTTACGGATTTAGTACATGGAATTTGGGTAGTTTTTTAAAGAAATGCTACTTTGCATAAATATTAGCAGGGGACACATTCATCCTCTCTCTACACTTTTGTTCTTGCTATTTTTATTTTTCAGTTAAAACAATTATTTCCCCTTTAAATTCTAAGCCATGTGACCAGATGCTGTGGTAGACGAGTTGTCACAATTCAAAGTTCCTTTTTGTTTTTGATCCAAGATGCCATGACACTTTCCTACACTGAACTCAGAGTCCACACTGATTGTCAAAATACTGCCTGGATAAAACATGTACTTATATATAAATGTGGTAACTCCAACTATATTCTAAGGTCTTTTCTCTCAGGTATTAGAGGAGACCATTTAAGTTCATCTTGAATGCCTTAGTTCACCAAATGGTACAGTGATCTGAAATCCTATGATAAGAGAGTTGCTGAAGCCATTATGGGTTGGATAAGGTGTAGTCGAAATGGGAACATGTTCATTATGTTAGATGACTCTCTGGGTCATCTAACCAGAATTTACCAGTAAAATGACCAATGAGATCTATAATAAATCTTATAGAGGTCCTTGAATTTGGAGCTGATGACTTTTAGGCAGGATAGAACCACCGAATTGTTTTAATGGATAATGTTATCAAAGTCCAGGGGCAAGTACGTAATCAATTGTTATTAGGAGAAAGATAGTGTAGAAAGCTGGTAAGAAGGGAAAAGTGTGGAGTGAACATCAAGGTGACTCAGGGATTGGTTAGATGTAGAGGGAAAGGAAGTGAAAAGATACTGCTGAAGTGGTCATTGAGACTTGGGGAATGAGCTCTCTGTAGGTCTGTCTTCTCTTTCTTGCTGCCATGTGTATTCTGTAACAAGAGGGCTTTCTTTTCAGGTCTTTTTTCCCCCTATGACCTCAGCTACCTTTCTTTCCCTTCTGTGTTTTCTCCTTTTTTCCTGTTTTCTCCTTTTTTATTTCTTTTGATATTTTCATCTCTTTTCTGAATGCATTTTATTCATTTTATCTCTCTATCACTTCTCATAACTACCCTATTTATACATCCAGTTACTATTTTTGCATTTATTCATTCAATAGTTGAAACCATGACAATATAATGGTAGATTAGAAGACAGAGACTAATAAAATGCAGTATCTTAACTCAAGACATTCTACCAACGTGGTCAATATTAATTAATTTGTCTGTTTATTCAATCATTATTTTTTAACTAAGGTTACATAGCTGAATAATATATGACCTATGTCTGCAAAGAATTCTAAAGTTATTTAGAAATATTTAAAATATTTTTACTGTTTTTCAGCACAACACGTGAAACTACATTTTTAGTGTTGATTAACGCAGGGATCATTAGAGGTATGAAGGAGAAAATATTTATATTTTGTTACATATGGCTTTACTTTATTCAACAATAAGGTATTGTTGTACTATTTTACAAATCTGTTCCATCAAAAGGCAGCAAAAAAAGTTCTCCCTCAAGTATACTTGTATTTTACAATGTTTGAAGATTTTCTTGTCTTCATGAGGAACAACCTTGATTATTATTAATTTTAGCTATCATGATTTCAATTCACTTTCATCATTTCATTGAGGTGCTCTTAAACAGAAAAAATATTTCCTTCCTTGGGCTATTACTCTATCACCAATCTCATTCAACAATGTTACTACCCCAGAAAATTCTCCACGGATACACTTATTTTCTTACTCTTGTGTCTTATACAAAATTTCCTTTAAAATTACATGTTGGTAATGGAATTACTCTTAGTTTCTTTTTCAATATTTTTAATAGTGCATATTGATCATACGGATTAATAGGTTTCATTCTGGTAGATTTGTCCATCCCCACAACTTGCTTCAATCATTCTCCTCGTAAATTTTCTTGCCTTACACTACCCCTTATTTCATGTGTGTTTTGGGGGAAATTCAATGGATATAATGCATTCTGATCATATTCACCCCCCATTTCTCACTGACACAACCCTTCCCTTGCACTATTTGATCCAGTTGCAGTTTTATTTTATATTCACCCAAATAAATTAAAGTCAGTATACTATAAAGTGAATACAAACACGTTTTTATTTTGGCACAATATAGGACAGTGAAGATATGTGCCCATCATCACATGAATAGATAAAAATATGAAATATATACCCAATGGAGCATCAGCCAAAAAGAAAGACATATTTTTGTGCCATTTGCAGAAAAATGGATGGATCTGGAGAACATCCTTCTGAGTGAAATAAGCCAACCTCAAAATGATGAATATCATATGTTCTCCCTAGTACGTTCAGGGTAAATAAGAAGGCAAGAAAATAGAAACATAATTATTAGACAAAGGGAAGGGTTGCTCTTATTTCTCTACAAAATCTTTCAAATTCTCTGAATCCCAGAATTCATGGCCACCAACATTTAAGTCAGTAAATGCTCGAGTTTTTGACATTATTCTTGGAGTTTTAGGGAGTCAGGGACAGAAAATTTTCTTTCAAGGACTTTTGCTTCTCCTCCTTCTAATTACTTTTCCTCCCAAAAGAGAGAGGAGGTTTTTTGTGTGTGTGTTAATTTGTGTTTTTTTTTGTTGTTGTTCTTTGAATAGTTAAGCTCTTGACAAGAAACCCGTGTCCGCCGAAAGTCCCTTCCCTTCCATCACATTGTTCCATTTACTTTCTAAAGATATTCTCCTGAAAATTCAAATGTGAAACAGAAACGCTCCTAACAAAGGTATAAACGTTCAGATTTAGGTGGGTGCATTTGGCAAGGAATGTGTCTTCACAAACTTATTCAAGTGAGAGGAAATACCGTGCTGCAGTTGGCAAAGAATCACCCTCCTTGGCAGACCGTTGCTCTATCACCTCCCTGTCACAGATGCTGAGTCAGGCTTGTGGCATTTGCTGCCTAAGTGGTGCTGAGCACTGAGATCCTCAGAGGGTCTTCCTATGCCAAATCAATTTGCAGTGGCGTGGATCCTTGGACAGCCTCACAGTCGAACTCTAGAGCTGGCAAGTACCGGATGATCACGGCCTCTTCGTGTAGACTTCAGTATCTCGGAAACCCAACTTAGAATACAGGAATCTGTTTCAGCTTTTGAGCTTTAAAACTAGAGCTCTTCATGGTGGCCTTTGAATCTGTGGAGGGATTACTTGATAACTTGCTAACATGCCATCCAATTTGGAAACTTCAGTCCATAACCCTGTCAAAGAGACACAAAGGCTTTGAAGATGAGAGGAGGATGAGAGCTGGCAATGCCAGTGCATCCAATTAGGATTTGTAAGTGTGGAGGCAGGAAGGGGTGTGAGTGAGAATGGAAAACAAACAAGAGACAAAAACATTTGTTACTTGTGGTGGGTGGAGTATCTCAAAAGTGAGGCGGATGTGGTGAGGTTTGATATAAGTAAATGTATAGAGGTCCAGAAAAAACTGTAGACACCATGAACACAAAGGCAGTTCTAGGAATAGGGAGAACAAAACTTTCTTACAAAAAACTCACCAGTTATACAAGACAAATGCTTCTTCTTTTCAATTTGTGTTTCTTTTTAAAGATGTAAGCTCTCTTTAGGGTAAATGATCAGAATCAATGTTAGTATTAACTTTAGTTACTTTACTTCCTGAAGTATTTTTGATGTATGGTTTGGAAAGATGAAGTTGTTAAAGATTGTACTATTCATTTAGATAATAACAAAATTAATAACTTTAAGATTTTTCTGTTTTTTAAATTTTTTTAATTTATTTTTTTAGGTTTTTTGAGACAGGGTCTCGCTTTGTGGTTCAGGCTGGCCCTGAGCTCAGCCTCAAACTCACATCACAATCCTCCTGCCTCTGCCTCCCGAGTGCTGGGATTACAGGTGTGAGCCAGCACACCCGGCACTGTGGTATGTGGTACTGGTTGCTGCTGGGCATGAGTCTCCATGCCCAGTATTGTATGTGGTTACCAGGGAATTGAACCCAGGCTCTTGAGCTTGCAAGACAGGTGCCGGAACCACTGAGCTAACTCCTCAGCCCAAGATTTTTCTGTTTATGGTGACCTAAAAGGATGACAAATTAAGAGAAATGTTCACCCTTTCAGCTAACTTTTTGATTAGCAGAAAAGGCATGCCTACATTTAAAAAACAGAAGATGCAAAAAAAAATTACTACTATAGTCAACAGGCACACACATACACACAGAGATACACACACACACACACACACACACACACACACACACCTGACTCCTAGGACATCATCATTGCCAGCAGTGACATTACTGACACCAACAGTGTGTCTTAATTAGTGGTAAAGGAGCCTCAGGTTTTTTTCTAAGTCAATAATCTTCAAAAATTTTAGGTCTAGAGAAAAACTAAGCAGAATGTACAGAAAGGTGCTGTACCTATTCCTCTTTAGCCCCTTTTCCCTTAACTATTTTACCTTGCAGCACCATTGTATCATTATTATAAAAATTAATCAACCAATGTCAGTAAAGCTCTTAAGATATGTTGTTACTAAGTTCATAATTTATTTTAGGGTTGAATCTTTGTGTCCTACTATAGTCTTTGTTTTGACAAAGGTGTAATGTCACATATTGACCATTAAAGTATCATATAAAATATTCTCACCATCCTAAATATCTTCTTAAAAACATTATTGAATACATTTCTTGAGTGAGGTAGAAGTATATTTCTTGAGCCTGGATTTTCACTTTAAAAAATGAAAATTAGCCAGGTAACCCAAAATGTGGGGAGACTGAGGCAGGAGGATGGCAAGTTTCCAGCCTGAGTAATTTAGTGACACCTGTCTGAAAATAAAATGCAGTAAAATAAAATAAAGACAATAAGAATTGAGGACACAACTTAATGCAAAGCCCTGGGTTCAAGTCACATAATCATAACATAATGATTTTCTTCAAAATAGTCATCTTAATATACATTCTAAACAGTTGTTTGAGAAAGTTTCAAGTTGCTTTTTTCACAGTCAACATATAACTCAATTTTAATCATTTTTCCCAAAGTTTATTTTATTTCAGTGGCATTTCCTCCTATTCTTTTTATGGATATAATTGACCTTTTGTGTTTCTTTTTTATGATAATGGCTTTTTCATGTAATTTGTCTCGGAACTAGGGGTGGGTGACTTGTCATTTTCTTATTGATTTTTGCTGTTTTTATGTATTCTAGATATTTATCTTTGACAGCTTGTTATGTTGAAAATATTATATTTCATTTTGTTTTAAGTTTCCTAACATTGCTTATGGTGTCTTTTGTTGAATGAAGCTTGAGTCACAAAAAATAAAAACAAGTCTAGAACGTAAAATGATATGCAAGAGTTTTTGGAGAAAAATGAAAACATCTGTGATAGCTCCAGTTTTGTTTGGATTCCATCTTTGAACCATCCACTACTTTCCACAGACTTTCTTGAACAGCATAAGGTATAACTTTTAAAAACTTCTCTTTATTACTGTGTACAGAGAATTTCATTTCATTTTTCTACCACTCAAGCATGCCATTCCAAGAGCAGTCCCTCTACTCCAATTTCTTCATTGAGAGCCCTTCTTTTCTCTGTCTGATGCCCTGGAAAGGGACGTGTGTGCTGATAGCTCTCTATAAATAATTGAAAGAGTAATAATTTGCATATACAGTGGTCTGTAATTGGTTGTGATATACTCAGGAGTCATTTTGCATGAGGGATGCTCCTGCAAAATAAATTGTGCTTCTCTATGTTTACTTTAGACAGGTAAACTACTGTATGGCATACTGAATTTTTATATCAAGTTTTAATTAGGTCATCCTACTCAAGTTACCAAAATAGCCTGCTTTCTCCAATAATGAGAATGGGATTTATTTAGAAATGAATACCAGTGACGTATCTCTGCATTTCAGAATTTGAACAAACTCTGCTCTGTAATATATGCAAGTTAAATATTTTTCATTGTACTCTAGTCCAGCTTACTGACTGACTCTTTTCAGTACAAGTGACTGCCAAGATAGAGAATGGAGATATTGAGGTCAGGGGTTCCTTGCACACCCTAGATAGTCCTTATAAACTAGTCCTGGGGCCAACAGAGAGAGCTCAGGGTCCCCCTCCAGTCCAGAATGGATCATATGAGAGTCGGCACAACTCCAACCCAGCAGGTCAGATTCAGCTGCATATATTTGTGCTAGCAGAATCTCACATTGCAAAATGGCTTTTACATGCAATAGTTTCACAAATTTAATGGTTTTTTTGAAGCGTGAAATCTTCAAGTTTGCCAAAATCAAGGCATGGAAAACGAAGTTATGCCAACATATTATTAATTGTACAACTTTTAACCTCTAAAAAGACTTTAAAAATTCTCACCCCAGTCGAATCAAACTCCAACTAGAACAATGGCTTGTGATGCTGCTCAAAAGGCTAAGGCAAAGTTAAACCACCACAGGAACTCTCTTTCATCCTTCTGCCAGCAAAATCATACACCTGTAAGAGGAAAAGCATTTGCATAAGCCATATAGGTAAGAATGACTGATAGGCCTAAACACTGCATTTTTAACTAGTTGTCCAAGAAGATGCTCATTAATCTAATGATTTCACAGATAACAGAATTTCTAACATGTTCATCCAGCAGAATGGATTACATGAGGGAATAGTTTGAGAGGGGAAGGACGTGTTACTGCTGGGTGAGCTTTTACTAAGAGCTAGTCTCCTTTTGACAAAATTCTACTTTTCTTAGCTTAACTTTGCCCTTCTGTGTTCACCAACTCTATTAGAGCATAAATTTTACTTTCATTCACCTTTCTTTCTGTTGTCATCCTGTGTGTTATTTCTCTCTGCATCTCCCACTCACCTGACGCGATTTGTGCATGTTCCACTTCTTTCTCCCTTTCCCCTTCTGGAAAGTTGAGGCTGAGCTCTGCACACTGTAAGCAGCACATCCCTGACAGGTAGAAACTACTTATCTGGGAACAGCAATAGTAATGGGAACTCTGTAAGGGACAGTGGAATACATATATATATGTAAAGCATTTCTTTAAAGTAAAGTATTTATTAATAAGGCTTCATGAATTTTCCTTTTCCTCTTCCTCCCTCTTTCCTTCCTTTCCTCCTAGTAGCGGGTCCTGCAGATTTTCTGACTGCTACAGCATGGATCACACAGCTTGCTTCCCTTGCAAGGGAGCATACAATACTGAGTTTCTTACACAGAGAGCCAGGCCCTGTGCCTGGGAAACTTCATATATATAGGAAGGATGTTCAAGTTTCTATGCAGCTAAAGAGTTGAAAAGGTCTTCCTCATGCTTAAACAGGAGAACTGTTAAATAAATTTATATCCATAAAATGGCTTTATATATGGCCAATTAAAACTCATATTTTTAATTGAAATCTTTATTGGTACATTACATATACACATCATGATTGTATTCAACAATGAGAATTTGTACCAGTATATGACACAACTTAATTCTCATTTTTTCCCATAGCCCTACCCACCCCACCACCCCTACCCTCTAGATACATAAACTTTGTTTCCTTTCTTTTTTGTAATAATCTCATTATTTTTCCCCCTTCACTCCATTATGCTTTGAGTCATATTTTAAGGAGCTTTAACAGTATAGTTCATAAATAGGGCTATCTGACAATGTATAGATGCAAAACTATAAATACAAAATGGTTCTATTTTTAAATTATGCATACAAAATCAGAAGTTAAGGAAAAAGATAGATAAAAAGGAATGACTAAATTTTTTTAATTTTAAAATTTATATCTTTAATATGCATTAATTTATAGGAAGTACTCATATCTATGAAAGCCCATGTCTTTATTTGTTTATTTCTGGATACTAACAAGTTAATTATCTGGCCAGGTAAAACATTAAAACATACATACCCACATTTGGTGCTTAATTACATCTGCAGCCAGTCACTCTCTGAAAGGGCAAACATGGTACTGACCTCCAGTTACCCACATGCCTGGCTTCTGACTCATTTTATCCAAACATTTACAAAAATAAATTGTCCACTGAGCCTACTAAACTTCATCTTCTTTTGCTTTTCAGCATCAAATATTCCAGCATCCGCTTTTCTGCACTGTTGAAAAAGCACTTAACCAATCACAATGTTCTTCTCCTTGACAAATCCAGTGTCTAGTTTTCCAATAGACTATAAGTTTTCTCTGTTGTAACTCACTTTTAAATACCTTCATTTGCTAAACTGTATTTCCATATTTCTGTGACACTACATTCTCTAGGTTTTGCTTGTATCTACTCATTCACTTTTATCGGCAAACAGTGATCTGTGACAGTCTAGATATATCTGCGAGCAAGACTCGCAGAACTCTTGCCCTCGAGTAACCTATCCATTGGCAGGGGCAGAAAAGAGGACTGAAGAGGTGGGTAAACCTAAGCAGAGAAATTCCGTTTGATAATCCCAGTCTCTCTACCTCATCAGTAACCTTTCTTTCAGCAATCCCTTGCTGATATTTAGGGTTTTTTCTTAATGTCTGTTTTCATTCCAGACATTTTCTATCCTTTCTTATGATTTCAAGTAATCTGTTTAGTCTTAGTCCTAGCTCTGAACACATATATGCATACAACTGTCCATCCAAAATTATCTCCACCTGCAGGTCTGGCAAGGATCAAATTCAAGAAATGCTATGATCCTCTTTAGACTTACTTCTTCAAGAGGGATCACTGTGGCTGAGGCTGAGAGGGAGTGTGTGTCCTTGCCTGAGGACTGCAGTACAACTATGGAACACAGAGTTTATTGATGCCATCCCTAATATATCCATTCCTATTATCTCTTAGTATATGTATTTAGAGCTTCATGTCTGGTCTTCCAGGGTAACCTACATTAAGAGTATAGTGACTGCTTTATTGAAGAAAAAAACAAACAAATACAGGCAACATCAAAGACATACATATACCCTAAATTTGGAAGTTAAGTTGGAGTCTAGCATTTCAAAGTAATTCTATCCCTTTCCCTAAACAGGTGTTAAACCAAAGAGGCCAAGCTCAGTAATTCTGATTTTAGTTTTACAACACAAACATCCATAATGGGGGTTTCTAGTTGGTATCAGGCTCTTGGCTTACACCATCTCATCCGGATCAGGTTCTCAATAAACCTGTGTTCTTTATCTCTTAGGTTGAAAGATTCATTATCCAGAAGCTGCTGGTCATTCACTAAAGAAATAAAGAACTCAGTCACTTGTTTATTCTTTCAATGTAAGGCTTTTAATTTTCTCTCTGGAGGAAGTCAAGCATATATACTATTTCTGTGTGTGTGTGTGTGTGTGTGTGTGTGTGTGTGTATGTGTGGTGTGTGTGTGTGTGTGTTGTACCAGGGATTGAATTCAGGCCCTTGTGCTTCCAAGGCAGATGTGACAATTTGAACTAAATCATCGGCCCAATATTTTCAATCCAACAATATATACCACGTTTTCTGTACCATTTTTTTGCCTTTGCTGTTAAAATGGTTTAATATTTCTTCCTCTGTTTTGTTAAAAGGTATTTGGCCATCAAGTGAATTCACTGTACTTTCAAACATGTATTCTTTTCCTTTATCTTTTTAAAAATTATATATCCGTATCATTCGGTGCAGCATCCTATCATGAGCAGGCTTGACCCATTCACAGTCTGGTCCAGCCTGTGAGATTTCCATCCACCCCACTCCGCAGCCCAGATGCAAGACTTCCAGTAGACTGCTGACATGTCCTTATCCAGCTGAGCTACCCGCCTCAGGGAGATGATGTCCTTCTACAGGAGGGCAGAGCAGCTGCTCCAGGCCATGGTCCCTGCCCCTGAAGTAGGCACTCTGGGGCCCCACTGTTGGTCTGACTGCACCTTGCCTAAAACCACTTCTTTATTTGCTGGAAAACACTTGCAAAGAGAAGGGTGAGGTGCATACATATTTTATAGATCGGGTTTATTACAACTATTAGAATCTGATTTCAAT
>PVIR01003185.1:28810-91914 GCA_004026965.1 Petromus typicus
TGTGTGTGTGTGTGTGTGTGTGTGTGTGTGTGTGTGTGTGTGTGTGTGTGTGTGTGTTAAGGCCACCTCCGAATCCTGCTTTCCTCTCACCCTCTCTCCTCTGCAGAACGGCTGGGAAAGAAGATGTGACACAGGTTTCATCCCCGTTTACTTTCTCTAAAACATTAAAACCACTAATAACAACAATATTCACAATCAAGAAGAAACAAGGCAAAAAAAGAAAAAAAAGTACGAAACCTCTACCTTCCATCCGGGTAGTTTAAACCCCTCGCGCTTCTCAGAGCTCATTAAGAGAGATGGTGCATGACAGTAATCTACGCAAATGAGGACGAGAACTTCGCTGAGCTTTCCTTTAATAAAAAAGGAGAAGCAGGAGAAGGAGAGGAAAGGATTAGAGACGCGGGAGGCAGGAACAGGGCACAGTGGTCTGCTAAAGGTGTTCTTCACTCTCCTTCGGGATCTTTGTATCCACACGCCAGCCCAGACAAAAGGCACAGGGCAGCCCGAGCGCCTTCGGAACTGGGGGCTGAGGAGGCGAGGGAAGAGAGGAGCATGATTGATGGAGTTCTGGTTGGCTTATAAAGGGCAGCCGGGAGTGCAGGGAAATAATCAGGGAAAAGGGCGTCCCGTGCTGGCTTTCTCAGAGGGGCGAAATGAATCCCGCTCCTCTGCATTATTAAGTTGTCAGGCGGGCTGATGATGAAAATCTGAAGGTCAGGCATAACAAGAAGCACCTTATGGGGGGGTCACGACCTTTCTGGAAGTGCTACACTCATGTTTATCTGCACCTAACCCTTATCCACAATTCTTCATTTGATAAGAACATTGGGAGAGGCGGGGGTGGGGGGGGAGGGCGTCTGCTCATATGTATAAGCAGTGAGTGAAATTAGGCTTCCCGTGAAACTGAGTGTGGAGGCTCAATTCACAGTGAAAGATAATAAACTAAAAGGACACACGAGGGATGCAAGCAGAAATTGTTCGCTACAGTGAAACTCAATAAAGGGAACAAGAGCTTCCCTAAATGACAAATTCGGTACAGTGGTGCAAAAATCAGGATTCTCCCCGGAATTGCCGCAGCAATTCACTCTCGGCAGTACCACTTTTTATTTACTTTGGAGATCCTAATGGCGTGGTAGGGGGAAGGTTTGGATTTGGGGGAATGTTTATTTCTTTATCTAGTGGTTTTAATCCAAAGACTGAAGGTGAAGGATGCTCGGACAGAAATCTTCTGAGTGGTACGCTGTGGTTTGCTTGCAAACTGGAAACGCCGGCGCGGAGCCCACGCGTCGCTGCTGTGTGTTCAGCAGTGCGGGTTTCCACGTTTCATTTAGAGAATTCTTTTCCAGGTGTTCTCTGTTTCTTGGGAACTGAGGAAGTGCTTGGGATTCTCAGCTGGGACTCATAGACCAAGTCTCTAACTGATCACAAAAATAAACATATCACTTGTAAAAATAACTGGAACAATTCTCAACCTGTTTCCAGTAACACTTCCAAATCTAGTTGTTTATCTCTGTTTGTGAAAAGAGCATTCCTCCGATTTTGATTCTTTGGCAGCAGCGTGAAAAGGCCGGCATTTGCAAAATCATTTACTTTTAAAGTGGGAATAAGTTTGAAATTACACAAAAAAGGGAAAAGTCTGGCAAAATTAGGGGAGAAATCCATTTGTGTACGAAATTAAAATTTTTTTTAAAAGTAGGTAAAGTTTTTACCTTCCTAAAAAAATCAAAAAGGAGAGGGAAGTTCTATAGTTTCTCTTAAATTTCTTTGGCTTATATAATTCTTTTAAAGCCTAATACCTGATTTCAACATGATACTTTGAAATAGACTCAGTACGAGAATGAAATGATTATAAAAAGGCACGATATTCAACTGAATTTTGTACTTTTTTATTTCTCATGACACGTTTAATATGTTTCTCAGAGTTTTAGTTGTCTTCATAAGCTGCCTGTGATCCCCTCTATGAATTCATATGGACAGAAAATTTATCTTCCACAGATAAACTGTAAAAAAGAACTAAGAAAACATGCATTTTAGTTTCTTAATATTATGCAGGAATAAAAGCGTGATGTGTATGACTCGCCCTCGCCCTCAGTCTTGCCCTACACAGCGGAAGAGCATGTCTGTGGGCTTTTTCATGGCATATGTAGCTCCACCAGCAGCTGTGCTGAAATCATGACCTTTCTGTCATGCTCTTGTAATAATTATTTAGCTCAAGCATTTTGTATTATTTCCTTCTTTCTTGTTTTTTTTCTTCTTTGTTCTTTTGCCTAAAAACAAGGTAAGTTTATAATTAGTAGGATCATCTCAATTCTACTGTGTAGACCAGGAAGTCAAGAGAAAGGAGAAAGGTCCTTGTTGCTAGCCTTGCTAACATATTGGGGCACAGGATGACTAACTCCACAGAAGGTGGAGCTAATACTGAGAGGCAAAGCCCCCAAAATCACTGTAGCCCAATTCTTTGGGAGGGGGTTAATTAAAATATAGCCCTCTTTGTACTCTGGAAGGCTAAAGTAAGAGTATCTCTGAAAATGTCTTTTGCACAATATCAATCAGAAAATATAAAGTCTATGTCTTATGCAAACAAATCTTTAACAAGTCAAAGTTCAGTTTGCCACAAGTTTCATATGCTTGAATGATTTCATATGATTGACCCAGATATACTGAGGACTTAGTGGTGGATTTTTCAATGGAATAGTATACCATCAATATGTAGTCACATCTTAATAGCACAGAATATTATGGCTAACAGCTACTCTCATTATACGAGAAGTGAATAATAAAATTGTATTTTTTTTATTTTGCTTATTAAAGTCTTTTGATTTCTTTTCTAAAAAGTGGATTGGAACTTACTCCTGATAAAATATATATGTATTTTAAAGAGAATTAGATGAAATCATTTACAAATAGAACTGAAGATACTGACAATATTGTTATTGTCTGCCAGGGATTTAAAAATAGGAGATCAGTCCCTAGATTTCTACCTAGTTCTCTACTGCCAATTTGATTTTTATTATATGTCTCAGCTTTTTCCTTCTTTGCTTTCATGGTTGGGGATTTGGAGTATGTCATGTGACTTCAAGAAATTCTGATAAAGTTGTGTCCTTATTTCTACTATTTTTCCCCAGTTTTATCTGACTTTTGGACATTTATTTTAAAATATTTGTAACACATGCATGAAAGATTGAGGCTCTGTTCACTTAACCCTTGATGTTTTAGGTACTGTCTGCAGACTGGTAGAATCTGCCCCCATGGCAGACCAGAAACACGGGTACCTTATAGAAATGTTCTGATTCTACACCACTTACACCGCTGAAAGTGTGCCTTTCAACAAGATCTAATGTGATTTGTCTGCATATTCCCCTCTGGCAGAACTATAAGGCATTTGGCATTTTCTTGGGCTTCATTTTGTGTAGGAGAGCACCAGCCCACTCTGCCGTCCCTGGCCATACCAGGTCCCTTCTACTGCCGTAGCATGGTTTCCAATGGCAAACTGATGAATGAACAATCTTTCTCCTCCTGGCTGAGCAGAAAACAACAGAAAAGTTATGAGATGCTGGGGATAATTCTAGTAGAAGCAAAAGCTCTAGAGGAAAAACAACAACAACAACAACAACAAAAAAAAAACACCTCTGTTTCTCTTCTCTTCAAGGGATTATTATAAAGTAACTAGTAGTAGATTGTCCCATAGGAAATACCAGTGTAACTAGTTCATTTTAAGTTTTTATAAAAGAAATACATACATCTAAAATATCCATTCTATCAAGAGAAAAATGCTATTCTCACAACACATTTTATCAGTTGTTCTTCCTTTCCCAATCATTACATACAGCAAAAAGTGTTGCTTATATTTTTAAATACTGGATGGTGAAAGCTACCTATCACCATTCCCTTTATTTTATTTCTAACTGTGCAAGAAAGCTTGACTGCAACTTTTCACTGCTGTCTTTTTTATGCATTCTTAATTTCATAGGCCAATCGATTCAAATCCATTTTAAATCTCAGTGGGCTAGAACTTGGCATGCGAGTTGGTTGGCCAGGTGCACGTTTCTCTTCAAAATATGACAAAAGTCATGGCTGAAATATAGAGCGGCAAAAATGTCAGCGAGTCTTGCCAAGCTGTGGCCAAACAAGGCTGACTGTTATTAGCGAGGGGCATAGGGGCAAAGGGGGGAGGGCGAGATGCGGGCAGTGTGCCATTTGCATAATGATCCATTTAGGTTTTTTTTTTTTTTTTTTTTCTTTTTAGTAGAATATTTCACTTCTCATTCCTTTTGAGCTGCTTTTTTTTTCTGTTTAGAAAAATGGTAGTTCAGAAAAATGAAAATGCAGAAAACAAATGATCCAGGAGAGGCGAGCATTTGAAAATTTTAATGATCTTAATCCCCATGATATTTAAACCCTCTCAGCTTCTATCCTAGTGACACCTCAAAATTCACAGTTTCAAATGCCATCCAGAGCATGAAACATCACCGTAGTGCACACATGATATGTATCAATGAGCAGATGCTGCAAAACAAGGATAAAACATTTGCTGGTTCATCTTAGATAATCACAGCAGATTAGCAGTAGTTTCATTACAGTGTTTTTACTATGCATTATTCTTACTATGCTGCGCCCTTTGAAATAATGGGAATTGATTTCACAGATCTTTTGCATATTACTGATACTGAGTAATGTTGCGGAGTAAAACCTTTTCTATCATGCCACTGTGAAAAGACTCTAATTGGAGAAGAAGAAGGTTCCCCCATGGAAGGCTCTTCCGCAGATTTGAGGCTGGAAAGCAATTGAGCCAGGGAAACTATATGTGGGCCTTTGTGGGTTAGCAGCTGTAGCTTTGTGTCCTGATTTAGCTGACCTACAATTCACATGCTCCTAGCTCACAGAGCATCGTCTGCACTGCCCTTGGTTTCCCCTTCTTGGCCCTCAACTCACCCCAACCCCCACCACATTTATCCTGCTGGATAAAACAAATTGAAAGTGCACTAATGAGGAGGATTGGAGCTGGGAGAATAAGAGAAGGGACAAGGAGTCCTGATGTCTTGCAGAATTACACACAAGCCTTAAAGTGCATTGAGTGTTTTACTTTGGTGTTGGCTCATGTTGTATAGTCCAGTTTTATGTGGCCTTTTGACTATGTTGCCTGACTAGTATATCTGAAAACAGATGCACCTAAAGATATGTGAACAGAAAAGAGATTTTTGTCTCTCACTTCTCCAAAAATGTCAGTATGGCGCATTGACTTAATAACAACCACTCCTTCTTCTTGGAATTATATGCACATAGTTGTTTTACTAGACAGTCAATGCTATGGATAGATGTGTTTTAAATGTCTCTGAAGGATTTGTGTATTGGAAGCTTGGTCTCCAATGTGGCAGCATCAAATGGTGTTGGGACCTGTACGAGATGCAAAAGTACAGTGGAAGGTCATAGTGCCAGTGGGAGTCCTGACTTTGGAAGAAACTAATGTAGTTCCTGGGAGACTAATTTTATCTCTGGCGTGTTGATTAAAATCAAAACTAGACTTCCCTGAGCTCTGGCTTCCTGCATCCCTGGGAGTATGTGTCACTTTTGAAAGATTTACTCCTCCTTTTGTAATCCTGTTTCCTCAAGTCTTCAGAATGAAATTAACCTTTCTTTTTAATACAGTACCTCAGGTGTTTGGTGACAGTAATACTAACAGGCTAGTACATTGAACATCTATATTTTTCTCAAGGTTTCATTTCAAATTCAATGGAAATTTCTCTCTTTGGAAAAATGTGGAAATATTCATTATTGGAGCAGAAAAATGAGAAAGGGAACAATCTTGAAGGTATTGAAATATAGTCACTTGTCTTAAATTAGCTACAGGACATAGCCAAGATTTTTTTAATTGAATTTATTTGGTACATTTTAAGTATACATTATGATCACACTCATCATTGAGAATTTGTTTGTATGTGATACATCTTGATTCTCATCCTCCTAACCTCCCATTGGCTTCCATCCCCTTATATACATAAGCTTTGTCTCCACTGTTTTCCTTACTTCATTGAAATTTCATTTTCTTCTTAGGTGACTTTGCATTGAGGAAGGCAATATTTTTATTCACCTCTCTGACCTTGGAAGTTCTGTTAAAGTTAGACTACAGTGTAAGTAATTATTCTGCATCACACCATCAAGATGGCAAGTGAGACAGTCCACATTATACCAGAGATATTAAGAAGACCCAAGGAGATTTAAAAATTTTATCTCACAACTTCTAAGAACAGGATGTGGAAAGCATTTCCATTTTCCTTTAGTATATAGAAATACTTGGACAGAGACTACATATATAATCACTGAAACACTTTAGACAGTGAGTGAAACGATAGATTCAGAATATGCTAGAATGATCATACATCTAATTTGGGTGGGTGCAACCTCTTTCTATACACCGCTGGGATAAAATGTTCAGGAAAGACACATCTACTGTCCCATAAAGCTTTCCACAGAGTTCAAGGACATTTGGTTTCACCCAAAAGTGCAATTGTAACAGTGGGGTGTGGGTAGGGAAAGAGGTGAGGGAGAGCAAAGGAGACTGATTTTTTCATGATTAAAAAAATGCTTGTGAGATTTGGAGTGAAATACAGTTAAGCTGGATTTGATTGCAGGATGTCCCTAGAGTTTTATCTGCAATTGTCCACCATGAGTTTTCTAGAAGGTGGACCTCGTAACATCTTTACAATCTCCAGGACCATGACTTTCATGGGATGGGAGACTGGAATCCAGTTAATATAACAGTGACTCTTAGATGAGATTCAAACACTTTGGGAAATGACTTTTACTACTCTGAGTTTCTATTTTATTTATCTCTCTTTCTTGGAAGGGAAAGACCAAGACTTCAGATTTAAGAAGTAGGTAAAAGTGGTACATATATTTATTTTTGTGATTTAAATTTTTATGAGATATTGTGGTATTCATAGACTACTTTCAAGAAATTTCAATATACCATTTAAACTCTGTCACACACTGCACAGGGACCCATCCAAATTCAGCACTATTAAGACACTCCACATTTTCTAAACTGACCGTGTCTCTTGTTCCCTCTTGTCTTGGCTCATGGTGTCCTCTTCCTAAGTGTCTTCATCCTTATAACTACTCTTAAATTTTTATTCATCCTTAAAGAACCACATTAAATGTTAGGAAGTATCTTTTGATCTTCTTATAACTCATCTTTCTTTCTGGTTCTTATGTAACAATTTATGCTATTACTAGACCTGGGCACACTGGTCTCTTATTTACTCAGTCTTATTCTAATTACTAATCCTTAAGCATTTAGGTAGTCCCATTATGATGCCAAGTTTTGCAGATATGATCTTATTAATCTATGACCTTTGCTGTGAGAAGTACCCATCTGCATCCCTTAAACACTGTACCCACTTACTCATGTAATCACTTTGTTCTATAATGAAAGAGGCTTAATGAAGTTTATTGAAATCTGTGGACTCTGGCAAAATTGGTGTCACACTGAATGATTCAGACTGGTTGTCTAAGACAAAATTCTGACATCTTTTCCAGTTTCTGTTGCTTTTCCAATACCCTAAATGTGTTCTGTATTAATGTCTTCCTATGTTCAGATATTTATTTATTTTTATTTATTTATTTATTTATTTTGAGACAGGGTCTCACTTTGTGGTTTAGGCTGGCTCTGAGCTCAGCCTCAAACTCACATCACAGCAATCCTCCTGCCTCTGCCTCCTGAGTGCTGGGATTACAGCCGTGAGCCACCACGCCCGGCACTGTGGTATGTGGTACTGGTTGCTGTTGTGCATGAGTCTCCATGCTCAGTATGGTATGTGGTTACCAGGGAATCAAACCCGGGCCCTTGCGCTTGTAAGACAGGCACCAGAACCACTGAGTTAACTCCCGGCCCCCAGATATTTATTTTTACTTGGGAATTTTCTTCTTAGTTCTTAAATTCACAAGAAATTGATATTGAATATTCCATGACACCTCCTTCTGGGATCAAATATAAGGACCTGTGTTTTAGAACAGCAGTGTCTTTTGTTTTATCCCAGAGTGATAGATGGCATCACTTGACTCTCCTTACCTTAGTATATGCTACCACTTTAGTTCAACATCATTTTACTAAATGCATATCATATGCTAAGATTTGTGTGAGGATTGAGTATATGAAGTTGATCAAGACATCTTATTGTACTTCCATGGGAAAGACACACAAATAAAGACATTATTCAACAAAATGTGAGGTGCATTCTCAGGCTGATATACATACTGCAAGTGGCAGAAGTGCTGCAAGACTTTTACCCTCACATGAAGGAACAATGGCCCAAAATCATCTTGATTCCTGCCATTCTTGCACTTATTGCCAAAATATTGTTGACTATGTTTGTATCTAAAGACAGTAAATTAAACTTTGCCTTCACGTACGTGTTGTTGAAACATTTCTCCTCTGGTGAAACTCAGTGTGCCTGCAGTTCTGAAAATCTGTCATAGATGGTTTCTCAAGTAAGCATTCCCTCAATCTCACAGAAAAGGGGCTGGGAGCTTACTTTTCCTTCAACTGGAACCCATTTTTTCTACCTTATTCCATTTATTAGAATTAATTGTTTCGAAAGAAGCCCAATTTTACTCAAAAATCCAGAAAATATTTTAGTCACAGCCCCACATAATAAAGCCACCATGCAATTAGTAATACCTTTTGTCACTCTTTTACTTGGGGCGGGGAAGAGAAACACATGTATTGGTTCAGTGCAAATCCTGACAGTGAAGATTTTTTTCCCCCAGGGAATTATACCATTATACCATAAAAATGTCAAGGCACAAGTTTACTGTTCCTACTAATATTCTAAAATATTCTCTTAGGCTGACATCTCTGTCAATTAAAATTAAACAAAATTGCATTCTGCCATATACACTTCAAGTAGGAAGCTTTTGAGTTTATGGCTGCTCATTGAATTGATTTTTAAGATGGCATCTGTAAAACTTGGCTCAAACAAGATGAGGTGGGATGTATTTAAGGACCAGTCAATTTACAAAATGTTTTTAAAGATCATAAATTGACAGCCAGAATTGACTGCATGTACCTTCAGGTTTCTCAGCTATTAAAATAAATCCAGTGATTCTCTTGAACTGAATGTTTGCACTGACATAATTTAGTGCCAACTTGTTTGTGACTTGTTTTGGGTTTCCAGTGTTTTTGCAGAGAATCATATATACAAGGAAGCTCATGTGTATTGCCTCCCATGGCTCCGCTTGCAAAAAATGGGGAAAAGTCCTTCTTCTGGTGTTTCCCACCACAGAGCAGTGGGAACGTGCTTTCTCATGGAACCTCGGTTCTCAGGGAGGAGAGCAAGGCCTGTATCCACTGCAAGAACTCTGGGTAGGATCTTGCTGCCAGTGAAGTCCTTGGAGAGATCTCTCTCTGTGATAGGAAGATGAGCTCAGAGAATCTCCATCCCAATTCCTATAAAAGGGATTTCACAGGCAGCCTCAGGGCCCATCCCTCCAATTGCCAAACCTTAATGTGCAATGTTTTATTGACGCATTTTAGGCAAGTATTATTTAATGATCCAGAGTTTCTTAAGGCCAAAGTACCTCCTTATTCTTTGTTAAGCACCTTTTGGCAACTCAGTATGCCTCTTTAGGTCACCTGGTTACCACTTAAGGGAAAGAGATAATATCTTAAGCAGCTTAAAAGGGTCTGTGGCCTTTAAAGCAAGTTCACAAATGGTGTTCTAACTTGGCTACTGTCTGGAATAATTTGTAAGTTGGAATGTAGCAGTTGCATTCTTAATGGACAGATGCTTTGTCTTGACACAAAGGAAATGATATTTCTGAGAAAGCAGAAGTAAAGATCAGGGGAACTTTATTCTTAAGATGATGTCCAGTTGGGGTTCATGTCCAGGTTCTCTCTGTGGACTGTCATCACTTGAGCAACCAGGTTCAGGGATGGCAACACTGAGCATGTGACCAGACAAGAGGAGGAAAGGTGGGTTGCTCAGTGAGATGAATCCAGTAGCCTAGGGCCAAAGTGAAGGGGAGAGTATGCAAGAGAATGCAGCATCTGTTCCCAGCCACGGGGTACGGGTCACATCTGCACAGGCACAGAAAGGTGCATTTACCCTCCCCCACTCAGCTCTCTAGAGATATTGCCTGGGCTTAGTTTTTACGTGGAGCTTTACCAACCCAGATACTTCGAATATTCAACAGCTTGCAGTTCAGCTGTCCCTTAACTCACAGGAAAGCCTCAAACTCACAGCAGTCCTCCTGCTTCTACCTCCCAAGTGCTGGGATTACAGGTATGAGCTACCACATCTGGCATTATTTTATGTGGTTACTAGGGACTGAAATCAGGACCTTGTGCTGCTAGATAGGCACTGGAACCACTGAGCTAAATCTCCAGCCCTTAATTACATTTTTAATATATGTAAATTATATTTAAGTGTGCTTAAGTGTGGATGTGTATATGCATGCACCTTTGTAAAGTGTGCTAGATGGGTGACATTATTAAAATAAATAATAAAGCAGATCACCGTTAGGAACAAGGGAATGACTGAGTGTGAAACCGTGCAAGACATGGCAATATTTTCAGAGTATCTGTGGAAAGCTTCCCAAGAAGGAGTCATTTAGACAAAGAACTGAAGAATCTGAGGACCCAGAGCTTGCAACTTCCCATCTATATCTTAGTGCTCTGACCATCCTAATGAATGGCATGTCCATCCAGCTGAGTTAATAAATTATAAAAGAAAGTCCTTGGCCTTCCTCTCTTAGACTGTCTAACTCCATCCAAACCATTTCCTATTCGGTTGATTTTTATCATCCAAGGACCTCTCAACTCTGAGCCCTTCTGTCCATGCTCACTGGCCTGTCTTCTAGGTCGCATTTTATCTTATGGCCGACATTTTGTTTTTCTTAAACCTGTAGTCATTGTTGGCCTCAAATATATTTTGACACTCTAGCAGTTTCTATGATCTACACTTTTGAAATACATATTTTATAATTTCATTTTCCTTAAAAATGTCAGATGTTTCCCATGGCTACCAGGATAAGGAAAATGACTGCTACCTTGGTCCCAGATGTTCGCCATTTCCCCCTGTCCCATGAGAAGATAACATGACTGTACCACTGTCTCTCTTATCAGTACCCACTTCCATTCTCAAAGGATCCAAGTTAGAACAAGACATCGTCTGATCTTCTTTCTCATGACCAAATTTATATTCTCAAATGGAGTGAGACAAAGTCATTGTCAATGTCCTTCAAACGTTTTTCTGAATAAGCAGACACACTTTGACAGAAACAAAATCCAGCTGCTACCAACCCAAGCCCTGTTAAGAAACAAAACCAGCAAACAACAGAACAAACACATGACTAGTTTCTGAAGCTCTTCCAGAAGGAAAAGAAAGTCTACAGGCCTCTAGCCTCAGTGAGGAGAAAGGAGGCTCTTGACAGGGTTTTAATTCATACGCATGAACGTGTGTGCTGCGTTGTCTTCATGACTTTAAATTCAGATCCATTGAGACAGTAAACCCCTGTTTAACTTTCTTTTAATTGCTGAGAACTACAGAAGCTACTTCAAGATTTAGGATGCTTTTGAAGGGCGCAATGTCAGACATTACCTACAAAATCAAATGTATAATTACTTATGATAAATTTAGAAAGATGAAAATAGATTCTGTCTTGAAAAATCAGAAATATTTTCCAAATAAATGGATCTTATTTGTACAGTTCCTGAACACTGCTTAAATATTGACCTGATTCCAAGTTGAAATGGTGTGTGTTTGAAGATCACTAAAATTTCAAAAAATTGGCAAAAGATACTCTAGAGCTAAACTCTGGATTTCAGCCCCAGCCTGACACTTAGCATCCCTTTGCAACTGAAAAAGTCTCTGTGCATTAGTATCCTCAGTGATTTCGTCTTCCAGCATGATGTTGAGTACTGAAGTAGAAGACTAAATGCCAAGCCTGTAGATGGTTCTTTTTATTATTTATTGAATTCCTAATATGTAACAGATTATGCTGGATCTTGCACTACTCTGCATAAATGCCTTTCATATTTTTATGGAAATCTAAATATCTAATTAGTAAATATACCTTCATTAGTTAATACCAAACATGAATAACAATGAGTTTAGAATTCTGAAGTGGCAAACTTTCTGTCCTTTAAATGTAAACTAAGAAAATCATTAAAAAATACCTCTGGGTCTTTTATGATTAACCTCTCCCCTGAATCCTGCAATTTTACTCCAATCTTCTCTATGACCCATATATTTCACTAAGTTATGTCCATTTTCCATCTTGCTCCACTTATTGATGGTAACTATGATGCATAAATGAAGTAGAAATCACACTTCTATCTCAAGTCAACCTATAAGATGGTTATAAAGAGACAACATACACCTGAATCCCCCGAATCCAGGAATATAACATTGTTTTCCATATTTTAAAAATCACTAGTGCTGGGTGGATAGCAAGTTTGAAGAAAATTAGTAAGACCTTATCTCAAAATAGAAAAAAAGGGGTTTGGGGTACACTCAATGGGGAAGGCTTTGTTTAGCATGCAGGAGAGCCTGGCTTCAATGATCTGCTCAGAAAATAAATCAATATGGTGTGTGCATTCCCTACTGAATGTGTCTTTTGAAGGAACATTTTGATCAGCCATTCCTATCGCTCCACATTATTTCAAATTACTGCCTTTTATTTGTCTCACCCTCAGATTTAGTTTAATAGCTTTGCATATTCTGGGACCTCATCTCTGATTTTTTGTCCATCAATTTGAATTATTTATTTGGCAAACAGCCAACTCTTGATGTTCTACATATGCTGGGTTGAGAACACAAGTATCAGTATGTTTATATCAACTGGAAATCTCTACGAATTGAATTGGACCATCATGTAATTCTGAAATACACTTTGAGACTAATGTCTGTCTAGTTTATTATTCTGAAAGAGATCCCCCGAGAAGATTGGTCTGCCCCTGGCATGTTTTTCTTATTGCTGGAGGGGGACGTGGTCAGCCCAGACTTGGGCTGGCCCCCATTGCTCACCATATAATTGTTTATTATGATTCCCAGACAGACATCATGATAAATAATGAAGATCTGCTTTACGTGTAGATATTTATATGTTACAAATGTAGTCCAGGTTTCTTGGTTCACACCATCCTACAGAGGATATAAGCAAGTGTGTGAGGATAATAATAAAAACAGGAAAGAAAGCTTTTCATGAGGAAAAAGAATGAACTTCTGACTACTAATTCAAGCACTTCCCTGATTGGGGTAGAAGCTCTGTCATGTTTAATATCATCAGCCACTATGACTTCTTTTATAAATCGCTTCTGCTCATAGCTCTTTAATTTCCATGGAAGGTCTTTGCTTTCTCTTCTCTGTTTTACTGTCCTATTTCCTACCCTATGTGTTCCTAGCCTCTCCAATGCCCCACCTGAAACTAAGTTGGTTGTGGTTTCATGGTATTATTCCTGTCAACTTCAAGGTCACATGTGTGAGTATCACACTATGTGTCACATTTATGATTACCACTTCTGTAGTACGGAAGAGTATTACAGATATATGTCTTACTGGGGGAAAATCAGGAATCTTCACTCTCAATTTATTTCCAAATAAAGTGGATTTATTTGGTTCTTTGCACAGATGTCCTGGAATTTTAACTTAAAAAAAAATTAAATACACATTATTTGAATCTACTCCCTATACTAAAAACTCCAGAATTTCAATCTTATATTTGTGCATGAAATTTATCTTTGATACAATTGCATATGCTTTTTTGAATTTGTTGATACAAGGCCAAATTTCCAAAATAAAATGATATAAAATTTGTTGCCCCAGACAAGATAAAGTATCTCTCACAGAGTAGTCAAGAAGTCAGAAAGTCTTGAGAAGTAGTTGATTCTACTATCACATGTTGAGAAATCTGTTCTTTCTGGGGTGATCACTTGCTGTTCTATGATTCTCTAATTTCAAGCTCTTGACCACGAGGTCAAATTTGGCCAGCAGGTTCCATGACCTTGTTAGAGCTCACACAGGGAAAAGAGTGAGCTCACACTCCCACAGGGTGAGGAAGTAGAGGGAATCACACATCTCACATTTTGCTTGTATGAAATTGGCAAGAACATGTACACAGCCACAGGAAAGTGCAGTACATCTCACTTGTGGAGCCAGTAGTAGTATCTATACTCACTAGCTAACACTCAGAAAGTAGGTTTTATTTCTAAACAGAAAGAGGCAAGAATGTAGCTGGGTGATGTTAGTAACCTTTATTGCAGTCCTATTACAGTGATGCCAACTGGGTGGACTGCAGAAAAGAACAGCTCATGTGGGGCAAGCCACACTGGGCACAACTGCTCTAAATTAGGAATCATTTGTCAGGATGACATTAAAACTTTACTTCCCAAGTCCACAGTTACACCCATGGCGACCTGTAGGAGAAGCTAGGGGCTTGCCAGGGAAGGATAAACAAAAGGATAGAGGTGGATGCTTCATGTCTGGGATGAGACATTGTCAAGATATTTGGATTCTGACCAACCTGTGAGCCATGTGCAGTTTTAAGTTTGAGAATTTCAGGCAGTGCCAAGGACACAAAACATTGTAAGCAATGAATGTCAGAAGCAAAGCATAGGGCTACACCTTGTGGCTGAAGTGACAAGGAGGGACAGACATGATGACTTTTCCCAAGAAATATAAGGTGAAAGAGAGAGAAAATAATTACAGGCAATTAAATAACTGGGACAGTGTGAAAAACTGGAAAGGAGATATATAGTATGCTAATAAGCTCCCACAGGTAAAGACTCTAGTCCAGCCTCATATTATAGATACTCTCCTTGTATCCAGGAAGTGATGTTTAGGCTCAGACCTGCAAGATCAATGATAGAGAGACTCACCTGCAGATGAGAAGTGAGAGGAAAAGTCCTGTAATTTGAGTAAGGACCACAAAGTCTCACATATGGGGAACTTGGTCCTAGGTGTGGCAGTGTAGACAGGGTGGTGCACTGAAAAGGTGGGAGGTAATTAGTGATTACATCCTTGGAGTGAGTTGAAATATTCCTGGGAATTTGCTTAGTTCTCCTTAACAGGCTGTTACAAATGAGCAAACACAGTAACTGAATCCATCTCAAGCTTCCTCGATCCACCCCTTTTCCTCCCACAAGTTCCTGCCATTGTAATGCTGTCCATCACATCCTTGAAGCTTCTGTGAAACTTTGACCCAGTGCCAGCACCATGCCTTGGAAGTTCCAGCATTAACCTAAAGAAATCTTTACTCTATAAAGGAATTAACCTTAAGTATTTTATAAAGGTAATTGAAAATGGATTAATTTGGTGTCTGAAATACTTCCCAGTCTATTCAAGTAGTAAAGAGAAGGCTACATTCATTATCAGTGACCAATATCTTTCTTGCAAGCCACTTATTAGACTTCACACTTGTGTATTTGCCTCTTTGCAGCTGCAAGTGACATTGGAGGAATCACCAAGAGTTTTTGTGATAGTTAGACTCATTGTTTCCAAAGACCTGAAGTCAAGCATATAATTGCACAAGAAAATAATGGACAAGAGAAGAAGATTGTGTTTAGTTACTCTGTCAAACACAATGGTTTATAGCTAATTTGAGGAGGTTATATTTGATGAGTTTCATAGAGCAACACAAAACAAAACTGGATGAGGCATACGTGGAAGTAATTGATACAGAATTCAATTTTCTGTTCAGGGAAGGATGAGGCAGATCTTCATACAAACATTTGTTACACACTAATACATTCTGCTATTTCACTTAATTTTTTTAGGACGTTGGAGATGCAAGAAATATGCTTTAGAAGAATCTGTATAAAACTGTACATTGTAGGCCAAGGAGTTAGCTCAGTGGTTCTGGAGCCTGTCTTGCAAGCGCAAGGACCTGGGTTCGATCCCCAGTAACCACATACCATACTGGGTGTTGAGACTCACGCCCAGCATCAACAGTACCACACACCACAGTGCCAGGTGTGGTGGCTCACGCCTCTAATCCCAGCACTCAGGAGACAGAGGCAGGAGGATTGCTGTGATGTGAGTTTGAGGCTGAGCTCAGGGACAGCCTGAACCACCAAAGTGAGACCCTGTCTCAAAAAACCTAAAAACAAACAAACAAACAAACAAACAAACAAAAACTGTGAGTTGTAGTTCCATGAGAACCAGATTGGTATAAGGCTGAGTCACAGTTACCAATGTGATCCATAATTTCTTGAGGACCATACTGTGAAACATGCATAATTCAAAATTCTCTACATAGAGGTAGAAATCATGACAATAGATGCTCTCAACTATTGTCCTATACTGTTCAGTTGAATAGAACAACACACGGGAAAGTAAACCATGATTTCATGTTCATATAGGTATAGATTGAGCTGAAAAGACTTAACCTGAAGCTACTTGGCTCCAGGACACTGGCTATGAGCTCCAATGAGATGCTGCCTCCAAGGCTCCTTATCACAGTGAGCCCCGCAGTGTTGTCCTCAACCCCATGGGCTTCTGGGGGCCCCTTTCAAGAACTGCCCCAGGAGATGTGCAGTGGCTTCCCTGAGAGCACTGCTGTGCAGGCAGGACCACCACTCTGTCAGGAAACGTGATCTTTGGAGATGAGAATGGGGAGGAGAACGTGCATGAATATCAACTGATGGCAAAAACAGTTTTTCAGGCTAAGTATATACATGAAACCCTAAATATTCAGTAGTTCATTAGAACAGACTGTTGTTGCAGTGTGTTCTCAGTTAAATGATGATATGTAAAGAAAAACAGAATTACTCTACTGTTTAAAAAATTACTGTTGATAATCTGAGATTTGGGATAACAGAAGGACTAATCATTTGAGTTTTGATTTAGCAAAGTCTCTGAAATGAGTACTTCTGTTCCCAGAACTGCTTCTAGGAATTGCTGTTTGAGATTCTGTGAGAAGATGGTTTATGTCTTAGCTATGTTTAGATAAACAAGAGCTCCTGCAACAGAGAACACAGTGTGTTTCAGAAACTTAAGAAAGAGAAGTTGGCCACATTTACAAGTGATTTTTCCCCATAAAATTATAATTCAATTGATACTATTTTTAGTTTGCCAGTATAATCCTATGACAAGAGTTTTCTTTTTTTTTTTTTTTTTTGAATCCTAAAATTTTCAAAAAGTCATATCAAGATTTGGAAGATGATAACCATGAATTTTTCCAATAAAATCTCTAATACTAATTCAAATTTTATGTATATATATATATATTTAAACAAGAAGTAGTCTATGGGATACATAATCATGGTCAAAGGAAATGGAATAGCAAAATAAAGATAAGAAATAAACAAAGGCATGATAACTGTGTTTATGGTATAAGAGAAGAAAAAACAAGCAGAATTTTGGGGCACCTGTGCAATAAGTCTTGGTTGTCATAGAGCAAATCAGGTGAGAGAGAAGCTAAGTTGTACTACAAGTGGAGAAGTGAGTATTCTCTAAGTGCGGATTCAAAAGCTTATAGGGCAATGAGACGACAGAATCAAATGAAGTCTTGGTCTGACAGTACTCATATTATATTCAACTTGTATTTTCTTTGTGAAGATTTTTGACCTTACTCTTTTTCTTCCTCGAATGGCAATTCATAATTGTGCCATTAGAAATAAGCTGCATCAAAATAATGACCCTGGTGTCATGCAGGCCACAGACAGTAGTGCTCCATGGAGGTGGATGGGGACTCCAGCCTTTGCAGCGCTTCTCAGCTCAGTAAACCCACTGTGGTCCTGGCTGCTGGAATATACCCAGAAACATTATCACCTTCCCGGGTCCTGTTTTCTTTTTAGGTGATTTTTTTAGACATATATATATATATGTGTGTGTGTGTGTGTGTGTGTGTGTGTGTGTGTGTGTGTGTGTGTAAAACTATTTCTGGTCTTACAGTAAAGGAAATTGGAAGAAGAAAAGTTATATTTATATATACACCTGTGTATTTGTATATATGGACATAATGTATCTGAGTACATGCAACAAAACATATTAGGGAATCTGCTACTTAAAGCAAGAAAAAAAAAAGAAAGGGATAAATAACTTCCTGCTTCAATTTAAGAATAACTTCATATACACAACACTGAAGTGTGATACTAAAAAAGAAGGCTTTGCTTTTCTTTCCTAACCGGAATCCATAATAATAATTTAATTAAAATAGTTTTGTAATAATTATCAACTTGTTAACATATTAGGGAGAATAAAATTGACCCCAAAGTGGCAGTAATTCTTACCTGCACTTCATGTGCCAGGAATTATTTTTTAATAGAAGCAGTTCAGTTTTTTAGTTTAAAACATGGCTGGAATCAATTTAGAGTTAATTTGAAGAAATTACCATTTTGGAAAAAATATACTAAGATATAAACTGTGCTTATTTCTGGAATTGAAGATTATATGTGCATTTCTTAGGTTCATTTTCTTTTTCATTTTCCAAATTTTGGACAGGGAACTTGTTTTCCTTAAATATTCAAGTAATTAAGAAATGTTATTTTCTGTTTGGGAGACTGAGTCAGAAGGATTATAAGTTCAAGGTCAGCTAGGCAATTGAGTGGGACTTGCTTCAAAATAAACACTGAAAAGGGCTGGGGGTGGACATCAGTGGAATCTTATCCCAGAATCCTATTCTCAATCCTGAAAGAAGAGAAAAAAGATAAAAGCAATATGGTTTTAAAAGATTTTTTTAAATGTCCTATTTTTGCTAGAGTGAGAAATAACAATTGAATTTGAGCATATAAAAGATTAATAAATATGTTCATGTTTATTCCACAAACTACCTAAATTCTGAAAGCACACAACTAATACAGGTGGTGTTTTCAGGACTAGTGATGTTTACTAGTTCTCTTTATGAATTATTTAATTATTTATATGTTTTCTGGTCTTATCAAACTCAAGAACAAAATACAATTCCTGGGAAATAATGCACTTGTATAAAATACTCCTAAGAAATCTTTTTAATAGTAAATGACAGTATTCTCTTCTTTTATGTTTTTACTTTCTGAGATTTTAATTTTTATTTGATAAGTATTTGGTGCATTTGATTTGGATGTATACTATCCAGATTTAGCACATACGGGGAGTTTTGGAAAATTCTCACATCATGACTTTTCTTGTAAATCCTAGAAATATTTCTGCCCTAAGTCTGTGGTTCTCTACCACCAGTCTATTTTATTCTTTTACCATCATTTAAAAATCACCTTATCTTGTAAGCACTTTCAGAGTCTCTTAAACTCTAACTTCAGGAACAGATTAAGTTTGCTTTTCAAAACCATCCATCACCAGAGATATGTGTTTGTTACTGTTTTCTTTTGTAAATCATTTTATTGTTGTAAGGTGGCTCTGGATTGCTGGCATGATAATAGGCTATATAAATGATTTTGTCCTATATTTGTGTTGTATATACTTTATTGTAATAGCACTCTCGGGTCAAAAGCAGCCAATATTATTCCGATTAATTCCCGTCTAGACACTCATAAATTGTCCCTTAATTTGCAGAGAGAAAACGAAGTCATATGAAGCATAACCTTTCCCTGCTGCAGAAGCTGCACCTGGCTTTCCGAGTGAGAGGAAGCCCGCCTCCCTGTGTCCTTCAAAGCAGCAGGCCTTTGCGCTACAAGGGTGAGTGGCTGCTTTGCTATGTGGGGCTCAGGTAGCCAGCCAAGGCCTGCCAGTTGGCATGCTGCTCCTCAAAAGGAAAACACAAAGCCTAATCCCCCAACACAGTTTCAGACAAACACACATTTTATTTACTCATATTCATCTCCCTAGAAGAAAAAAATAAAAGGAGGAGAAAATAGCTTGCTTAATCCCAATACTAACACAATATTGATTCACATTCATGTTCCGTATTTATTGACGTGCGCGGCATACAATGGGGGCTATCATTTAGGCTACTGTGTTGGAGGGAAGACGCAATCACATTAGAGAAAGAGATGAAGCACAGTTTATACAGCCCTAATTTTATGTAATGTAAACCTTTCAAACACTGCACATGGGAGTGAAAATGCATGTCCTAATGAAAAACCAAATGCATACCAAATGGATTTATCTTAAAGCTAATTATGGCTGCAGAATATCTGTCCTCCAAAGTCCACCATTATTTCCTAAAGTTGTGTAATGAAATTAACTTCTCTGGCTCGGCAGCAGCTTTCTGTATATCTCATTAAGCAACTGTAAATGCATTTGTGCTCCAAAGCACAGCTCGGGGTTTTCGCTTTGTGACATCTAGTGTTTGCTGTTTTGAAGTTATGCAGGTGCTGTGCAGTGCTGTAGGCTAACTTGATGCAGAACTGACTGGATACTGAACATGAGACAGCATGTATGTATTGCTAGCATATGGGAGCTAGGAGAAGAAAGCAAATTTGTAAAACACCGCCCTCTTTCCTTGGGCCCTTTGGAGAGTTTTATTGCCTAGTGGCAGCTGTATTTAATAAAATATTAGTAGCCACTTGAGGTTTAAAGGTGTAACACAACTCCATTTCAATATAACAATTCCATAAATTCAAATATGAAACCTTCATAGAGGCCTGATATGGCAATACTTAAAGAAAACTTGGTATGTGCTTTTGAAAAAAGGAAAGTTACCTGTGCCTGTAATGATCTACAAAGTGAATTTGGGACAATGACAAACATTTCGAGAATTGGAATTTGTTCTAGAGGCCTCTGTAACAGAGACTGATGGTTTAATTGCTCTTAAAAAAAAAAAAGAATTTTTGTACCAGCATCTCACATATCTGACCAGACTCTGCATGTAAGTCTTATCTTCCTTGCTATTGCTTTCTTCTGAAAGTTTTCCCACACATATCAAAAGTATAAAGTTGTTTCAGGGTCTTACAGACCTTTTAAAAATGTTAGAGTTCACTGCTATTATGTGTAGAGAAACCAAACACTAGCTAAACACCTTTCTGGTCTCTACACTAGCACAAGCAGAGTGCAGGGAAGCAAAGACAGTAAGTAGGAAAAAGTTTGGGTGGTTTTAGGGTTGAAAAATGTACACATGTGAAAGGCTCCCTTAGCAGCCTGTGGCACTTGGAAGGGTGACAGCTTTAAGGGGCGGGGCCTCATGGGGGGAAGTGATGTCACTTGGATTGTGCTTGTGAAGAGGACCGTGCAGTCCTGTTGTCCTCCATTCTCCCTCTTTCCTTCCTCATGGTGAGGTGAATGAGATTCCTCTGCCTTGTTCTCCTCTATAATATCCTATATCACATGTCCCAAAGTGAAGAGACTTAAACCTCCGGAACACTGTGAGAGAAAATAAAGAGGAACTATCTTAGGTATTTTGGTACAGTACCCAGAAGCTAAGAGAAGTGGCTGATTTTATTGATAAATGTATCTAGAAGACAAACTGAGAGACGGGGTCCTCCCCACGTGAAAGATTGTATCCCCACAGATACCCAGCATAGGATGTTTAGAAAATAGCTCGCGGAAAGGCTTTGAGGCTTGGAGGAGCCTTGTTTATCCACGGATTTTAAATCCAGCCAAAGCACAGCAGAGCATGCAACAACTACCTGAAGGGCACATCCGGCCCACAGTTGAAGATGCTATTTTCATTGCTTTAGATTATCCACATTCCCTAGTTTCCACAGGCTCCCTGAATCTCTATTGATCAGCACTTGCTTGAGCACTCAGCAACAGATGACGCCATGATGTCCCATAGAAGACAAGGAAAAGGCAAGTGCGGAGTAGCACATATGTGGGAGCTGTAGGACGAACTGGAAAGGAAGATTAGAGGCAGACTGAAATAGGAGACTCTCAAGAGGATGAGAGGAGGACCTGGTGGTGTTGGTGGTGTATAGCTGAGAAGGGTAGAACTAGAATAATGAAGGTGACACACAGACCAGGACAGTGAATCCGTCTCAGAAGTCTCTTGAAATAGTACCACAGAGAGTCCATGAGAGACAGTCTACATGCACCATTAAGAAACATGAAGTGGATGGACATGATGGCTCATTCCTGTAATCTCAGCACAAGGGAGGCAGAGGCAGGAGAATTGCCATGAGTTTGAGGCTACCATGGGCTACATAGTGAGCTCTGGGCCAGCCTGAACTAAAAATGAGAACCTGTCTCCAAAAGAAAAAAAAAAAAACAGAAAAACAAACAAACAAAAAAACAGCTAAAAAAATAAAGTGGGTGAAATTTCAGAAAAATGTGGTAATGACATAGGACGTGTAAAATTTCCTTGAATTGGTCCGAAAATCTGAAAATAATACAAAAAATTGTACATGACCTCACACAACCAAGCTGAAATATAAAAGTAAATTAGGAGCCACTCACAGAGATGAAGAAGCCAATTAGAAAAGGACAATGGAGAATTGCAGAGTTGGTGAGAAATCAGGGGAAGCTCGTTAGCTCTGGAGTCCTAGAGAGTGGGTGTGGCTAGAGATAGGGATAGAGTGAGTGGATAGTGACAAGTTGTAGGACATCCGGTGATAAACCACACCTGGGAAAAGTGCACTCAAAAAGAGAGATAAGATGGCACATCTGGAAACACCAGGGTTCAAGCATCGAGTCAGTGAAGAACAAAAAGGAAAGACTGAGAGGACCTGAGATGATAGAATCTAAGGTGATACTCCACACCACACTTCATAGCACCATCTGTGTACCAGCAGAGAGGCAGATCTCCAGAAAGAGGATGCTGGCTCATTGGTTCTTCTTTTTTTTCTTTGTTTACAGTTCAATTCCATGGTTAGCTCAATATGAGCACAGCGACAAAATTGGTGTTCTAACCCTGAGAAAACTTGTGGTTTTGAGATGTATTTCATTCCTGTTGTGTTTGCTCCATTATAATGTTCTAAGTGACCTCGTAGCTGATTTATTTTTCCTGTGAATGCTATGATAAGGCAGGAGCTCAGGAAACAGGACTTGAGAAGTTCAAAATTAAAATCAAGATGAACTTTAAAATGTAGACTCTGAACTAAATTCGAATCCCTAATCCTAGGAAGGGAGAACCACACAGCCCAATCAGATAGGACTGTGTTTGGGCTAAACTTTCCAAACACAGGTCAGAAGTGATGCTTCTGTTGCTATAGTAACTTCTGAGCTGTGTGTGTGTGTGTGTGTGTGTGTGTGTGTGTGTGTGTGCCTTCTATCTTGCTTCTGCAGTTCCCAAGTAAGATAAAGGCTGCTAAAAATTTCAGGGTTCCTTCTTCTACTAGCCAGAAGGAAAATGCATATCAAATATTACTTTGAGGCCAGTGGTGCTTTCATATGTATTAAGACATGATAGAATTATTTAATTACCTTTGCCAGCAAGTTTACAGACTAGCATCCCCTATCATATTGCATATCCACAAATGGGATTATTTACATCTGATCTAAGGAATGCTGACTGGTGTCATTGGAAGCTGAGGCTGTATCAGCATTTAAATTCCCACTTTTCTGGGCAAAAACCCAACTGAATGATTCAATTAAACTCGTTATGTTATATATTATCCAGAAGTTCACAATATAAAATGATTCTCCCAGTCGGAACTCCTGCCTTTATGATTGCAATTTGGTAGCAAGACAATTTCCAAGGACTATTTTCCTTGAACTGCAATGAAACATCAGGTCGTAACACACTTTTATGAACGGCACTCCAAAATCCACCATTATTTCAAGCACATGCAATAAATAACCTTCATTATTCATCAGAGTATAAATATGCATTTGTGTTTGCAAATATGGTGGTTTCCTGAGCAAAGCAGCCGGCAATCAACAGCTCCTTCAGCCATTTAAGGAGGTAACAAATGGGCATCAGCCTCTTTAATTGGCTAAGACCATCTCTAGAAATGCTGAGAGACTAACAGCTCCTTCCTGAGCAGAGACTTTGCTCATAGCTCTCTGCTCAGTGCCAAGGGCCTGGTGCCCTGCAGAGTGTCACAGTGTAGACCTGTAGTTAATAAGAATTCAATGAATGAAATTTAACTCACACCTCCTATCACCCCATGGAGACATATTTTTGCCAGTGATTTCAAAAGAATTTGCTTTCAACCTCTTTTAAAAGTATCAAACCCAAAGAAATAATTTAACAGAACTAATATACACACAGCACCTTTCTGTCCTGAGTTTGGAATATTAGAAAGTTTATTCCTTTGGAGACTCTTGTCTGCTCCCTAACACTTTTTTTTCCCCTCTCTCTTGAGATAGAAAAAACCAAAAAATATCTATACACACTAATACCCTAAAATAGATAAAGGCAAAGATAATGCATAAAGTACACTAAGTGAATAAAGGCAACATGCTCAATAAAGCCATTTGGCATTATTTTCTTCTGCCCTTGAGGGGAGGCATTTCTGAGAACCTGAACATTTGGTGTTCTGAATTCTGCTGGAGACCTCTCGGGTGGGATTTTTTTTCCTAGTTAATACTTTTTATTACACCTCCCCCCCCGGAATGAAATATTGACATTGCCTATGTGTTTCTGTAACTTCACTCTCTACTAGAATTGTGAGTTCATTTGTTTTTAAATTTATTGATTTGTGAAATGTACTAAGTCCCTACAGTCACCCACTGTGGTATAGACCATGTGCTGTGTATTTTACATGCAAAGAATAACTATGTAATGGAGTGGATGTTTGTGCCATCCTGATTGCTATATTGAAGCCCTGACATGGGATCTGATGGCATTTGAACATGGAATGCTTGAGTTGATAATGTCTTATTCCATTCTCTGCTGCTTGAACAGAATTCCCAAGACTAGATCATTTATAAAGAATTGATTTAAGGGCAGGAGATTTAGCTCAAGTGGTAGCATGCATACTCTGAAAGCAAAAGGGCCCGAGTTCAATTCTTGGTATTGCACACAAAAAAGAATTGATTTATTTCTTGAATTCTGGAGCTAGGAAATCTGAGAACACAGTGCCGGCACTGAAGCAAGGATGTCTTTCTACATCACAACAAGCTGGTAGGCATCACCTGGTGTGTGAGGAAAAAGGAGGAATCAAGCTAAGGCCTTCCTTTCTCTAGGAACATACTGCTGAGAAGGAATCTACTCCTCTGATTATGTCTGATTCATTCAAGAGGATGGTGCCCCTGTGATCTAATGCTCTTAAAGATCCCCCTTTTGAGATTATTCTGTGGTAGATGAACTTCAACCTGAGCTCTGCAGGAAACATTTAAACTGTAACAGAGGGAGCTGAGGTCGTGAGGAGTGAAGGGAAGGATTTCTTGGAATCGGAGAAGTGTCCTCATGAGGAAAACACCAGGAAGGTCTCTTCTAACTCTCCTGCAAGGACACAGAAAAGAAGTCACAATGGGGCCTTCACCAGAACGGACCCTACCTACACCTTCTCTCTCAGACTCCATAGCTGAGAGAAAATAATTGATGTTGTGTAAGCTGCATGGTCTATGATATTTGCTATGATAGCCTGAGCACCAAAGGGCAAAGGTCTGGTGTCTCCGAACAAGGAAGGTAGGACAGAGTCTGAGCATGAAGACTCATGAATGCTTTGTTAAGGAATTTAGACCACATGCCAGAAAGTAAAAACAGAAATAAATAACCCAAAGCAAAGTCTTAGCTGTAGGATTCTAAAACAAGCAAGAAACGAGGTCACATTTTAAAGGATGATTTGAAATAGCCAAGGGTACCAATAAGTCTGAGCACATTAAATTAGCCTGTGAGAGAATGAAGATTAGAGTTACACAAAAGTCCTGGAGAGGAGTCTGCAAACAGGCCGTTCAAGATGCTCCCTTTCTACAAGACAAGATATAATGAGTCTCTCTTCTCTGTGAGCAGAAGTTCCCTGGACCCAAGAATCTCTTTGCTAATACACCTGATAATCCTACTGTGTCATATTTAGTTTGAGAGTAGGTTTCTTTAATACAAAACATAGTCAGAATAAGTTTAAGGAAGCATGACATATCATCCATGATATCGTCTTACATCAGCTCAGCACAACACTTTCCAAGTGTGTTCCGTGGCTCGTGAGTGTCGGTGAGAGACTTTCATGTTACACATTAAACAAAGATGGGATTTGTGGTAAAAATATTCGTGGAACTGCTAGATAAAATAGCTTTATTTCCTAGAAGACTTTTAGATCTCTAATTCTGAGTTGTATTGTGAAAATCTGAAAGAGCAGTGGAGGGTCTATAATGTTTTGGAAGTGAAGTGTAATACAGAAACTTCTTCATAGAGCTACCACGATTGAGGATTTCGAGAATCATTCAACATTGCAGAGCACCTCTGATGTGCCTGAGTAGGCTAAGCACTGGGGAGAAATGTGTACAGAAACGCAGCTTCTACTCTTAGAGGCAATTAAAGTCCACCGGGGAAGGAAGGCAAGGATGGAATAAATCACTTTAATTGAATGAGTAAATGGTTTAAAGTGAAATATGCTCTAAAGAACAAATTCCAGCAGCTATGCTAACACATAAGAAGAGGTTCAACAATTTTCTGTAACAAGATTGATCTGAAGAGCCTGCACAGACTTTTTAAAGCTCACTTGATCTGCAAAGATCTACAAAAGGAAACAAATGAGCAGTGTTTCCCAAAGAGTCCTTCATAGAATGCAGTCTGACATATTGAAGAGTTACCTGGATTGCCATACAGTTCTGCTGGTTTTAATACCAAAAGTCTTTATGGTGCTAATATACGCCATAAATGTCAAAAGAGAACTGAAGAGTACGGAAGATTACAAGTTTTCCGGGTAACATGACTTTGGAGAATATTTATAGTAACCAGTATTCCAATGAAGAGCGTTTAGAAATTAACACATTAGATGTCTGAGGTCTGTACCAATTTTAAACTTCTCTTGTTATATTTTGAAACATATTTTAGTGAAAAAAAATCAATGATGTGAAGAATGGCTTTAATGATTAGATCCAAACCCCAGAGGATGTGGCAACAAAACTCTAGAGATTATTATGGAAGCCTAAAGCCAGAAAGAAGAGGCAAGTTAGGTTGAGACTGAATTGCACATAAAGTATACAAGATAGAAAGAATAAAGTAGCAGCTACACATGTAGGGAGCCGCCAAAGGTTATTTAAGAATATATATTGTGTGTGTGTGTGTGTGTGTGTGTGTGTGTGTGTGTGTGTGTGTGATCTATTCAATTAACATAAAGAGTCAAAAGATACCATTTATAAAGAGAGTTTTCTGGGCTGAAGCATGCTTATGGTGACTTTACCTGTAGATCTAACAGAAGCAAGACAAACCTAGAATGTAATGTTCTCTTTCAAAGAATACAGCAGGGAATGGCAGAGAGTGTTGTATCTGTGTAAAAGGCTCAGCAGATCTACCTTATCCACTGTGTTGGGCTTTCTGTTCTTATTTACTCTTTGCCCCTTTAACCTACCTTCCATTTCTAATATTTGTAGTTTTTATTGCAGTGTGTGGTGGAGACAATGAAGTTTTTCTCTCTTGAGATCTTTAAGTCGAAAGTCTTTACTTTAAAAGATCCTTTCTTCGTATCTTTGAAAGAAACTATGATTTTGAGATCTGTCTCAAATTTCTTCCCCAATGATGTCTTATAGTGAAACTTTAGCCAATGACAATATTGTACCATGGTAATGTCCAGTGGGCCTTGCTTTGAAGTATAACTATTGTGCACATTATGGAAACACTTTATAGTTAACTAAGTATTGCTTCTTTTGTATGAATATATGTTTTTTGCTCATTCCTTCACAGAGTTTTTAGTAAATGTCTTGAAGAAGCTCGTATTCTCACATGTAGCACATGACTAGGTATTCAATGTGTCTTCAACTGAACATGAATTAGTGGCCATTTCTTTAGCAATTTCTAATATTAGGCATATGTAAATGCTTGGTAAAGGAGTTAAAATATTTTTTAAAATCAAACACAACACAGTAATAAAATACAAACTTCACTGTCATGAAGCTTAAATTCTTGTAGAAGTTGCAAGAAATGACCAAATAAATAAAACATATTGCATGTTATAAAAATTTTTCTAATGAAGTTTTACAGTGCTCTAGGGAAGGAAAATGTCATCCCAGGGAGGAAGATTGAGATAGCCCTTATCTCATGAGGCACTGACCTTGCACTTTATCTATGAGACCAACTGGCCCATCCAATCAGCTTGTAAGCCCTCAAAGCACATACAGAGAGCAAGTATTCTACCTAAGAAAATGCACCTAAAGATTCTGTTTATTATAATTGAATTCAAAAGTTATAACTTGCAAATCTCACTGAAGATTTATTAATAATATTGTTAATTTCCCTTTAAGTCCTACTTACTGTTTTCTTGATTTCTTACTGAACGTAGATCGCAGAGTACTTTATTCCAAAATTTCACTTTCTGAATTCCAGTTAATAAAAATCTGACATGGTTCTTGGGGGAGATTGTAGCCTCAATCTTTAAACCAAGTCACTGCCATCTGTCTTTTTTTCAAGACTAAAAAGTTGTTATTTATTTGATGTTTAACATTTGAATTTAATTTAAAAATGAAATATCTTTTATATACATTAATTGATTTTTTTTTTTTTTTTGAGACAGGGTCTCACTTTGTAGTTCAGGCTGGCCTTGAGCTCAGCCTCAAACTCACATCACAGCAATCCTCCTGCCTCTGCCTTCTGAGTGCTGGGATTACAGTCGTAAGCCACCACGCCCAGCACTGCAGTATGTGGTACTGATTGCTGCTGGGCTAAGTCTCCACACCCAGTATGGTATGTGGTTACCGAGGATTGAACCTGGGTCCTTGTGCTTGCAAGACAGGTGCCAGAACCACTGAGCTGAATCCCCAGCCCCTAATTGAATATATTTTTACAATCACCAAGACCAACAGCCATCCACTTTTGGCTGCAGTGAATCTCTGGTGTGTTCTCCCAACAACTCTTTGAGTTGCACAAAAGAAGAATGATGCCAAAATGATCCTGTGACTCATCATCCAACTAAATAATATTTCCAGGATACTTTCATATTTCTAATATATTAATGTTTTAAGCAAATGATGGAGTCACCAGTCTCTTTCAACAATTTCCCTTTGTACACAATTTCCTTTTCAGAATTTGCATAAAATTTCTATGGTCTTTCAAATTCTGCTTTCTAAAGATTTTTCTGTTGTTTCTATTTACTGTTTATTCCTTTCTGTTCCAATCCTCTTTTCTGGTCTCATTTTTATAAACAACAATTATTAAAAGATTGTTGAATTTCTGACCATCTCTTATAAATTCTAATTCTTTCATATTTTCCTCTCTGTTCTAGGTAAGAACTCTACCACAGGATCAGTTTTCTTCCAGATGAATGTATCCATTAATTGACTCAATTGTATATTTTAATTCTGGTGTTGTTCTGGTCTTACTAGAATTAATCTCTATCTACTCCTTTTTCAAGTAACTTGTTTTTCTCAAAATTGTTTTTTTTAGCCTTGCATTTCATAGTTCTGTTTTCATGAGTTATTTATTTTTTTTGGTAAGGATGAAATAGATGTGGTATAAAACTAGCTCTTTTCCTCATAACAAATTCTTTCCCAAAATAATCATTTTAATATTTCTTGTTAGGGTTTTGCTTCTATTTTTACAGTTTGCTCAATCTTTCAACAGTCATGTTTTATTACTTTTCTTTTTAAACATATTTTGCATTTATGAACCTAAAATGAGAAGTCCATGCCATCCATGTCCTACTCATCATTCTGATGGGTGAGTTCTTTAATTTTTAATATGTAATTTCAGCTAGTACTATCCCAAATAGATTGTACACAAGTAGGGAGGTTAATGTTACTTTACTTTACTTTAACTGTTTATGCTCCTGTGTTAGAAGGAAATATGTTGAGGGAAAGAACTCTGGGAAATTCTATAATTTCTTCTTCAATAATACTATAGTCTGAACATTTGAGCATCCCCCAAAGTCATAGGATGAATTTTTAAACTCCTAGGCAACAGTATGAAGAGGAGGGGCATTTCAGGCGTTAAGCAGGCCATAAGGGTAGAGCTCTTTGGAGTGACATTAATGGCCATATAAAAGAGATTCTAGAGAGTCTCCTGACCCTTCTTGGGGGAACAGAGCAGATGGCCAAAGCAGGCTGATGATCCTTAGCATATACCAAGCCATCTGGCACTTCCATCTCAAACTTAGCATCTCTAGAACTGATAAAGATATGTCTGTTACTTATAAGCTACTTAGGACATGGTATTTTATTATGGCAGTCCAGATGGACTGCAACTGGTAAAATGACTTCTTGGGAATAATAATCTCTATCTACCTTTCTAGTAATCCTAGCCTCTACATCAGCCAGACCCCACACTCTCAGGTGAAGATCTTTCCCCCTTTCTTTAGTTAGTCACAAAATGATATCTAGACCCTTGGGCTATACCAGAAGTTCTGAGAAAGAGTTCATGATAGACAGGAGTCACAATGAGTCCCCTTGGCTTTTCCTACCAGTGGGAATGGTCAAGAAGGTTCTTGAAACAGCTTCCTTTCCTTCTCATGATGATGCACTAGTGGATAAAGAAGTAGAGTCCTAAGTTCACTCAAAAGTCTTCTGTCTTATTTCATATCTGCATCATACACAGTCAGATTCCTCATACTTCCTTTGGTTTCTGCCTCAATTTCCATGGATAACATGGGGTTTTCCTTAGTTGGAAAACACTGAACATTTTACCTGGTGAGCAATTCAGGTATAGAGAAATTTAGATATATACCCATTGAGTTTAGTTACATACTTTAAGCAAAAATTTGTTCTTTTTTGGACCCAAATAGAGAAAATCTGTTCTTTCTGAAATGGAAGACAACCTTCATGAAGTCCACCTTGACCTAAAAGTCCCCTTGTAGGAGCTGAACAGGATTTGCTATGTCTATGTCATGGACTGGAATTTTCTTACATTTAATTTCTTATCCAAGTGTTTCTTGGGTTTCTCAGGATGTAACACACATGAGCGAACACATTTTGATTGTTACCTAATCAGACTAAAGTAAATGACTGCCTCCTTCAATAGAATACCTATGATCACCTATGTAACACTCTTCATTTGCTGATTGTCCTATCATACTACTGGCACAAATTAATCTTTTTCCCCCCACAGTTGAAGCCATGAATCTTTTTCAGAGAGGATTTGATTAAGCCACTTACTTCTTTCTCATCCAATGATTTCAGGCCTTTCATTTCCATTGATGTAAGTGCAGACCCCTGTATTGGTCCCATTGTTACTAGTGTTTCTTGTGATCTTTCATATTCGTCTTTATCACTCATTGAATTGCAGACCCTGTACTAAGGAGAGGTCATCAGTATGTCTTCTATTTCTCTGAATCTGGGTAAAAATGGAAAGCAAGAAAGGACACAGCATAGAGTAATCATAAATGTCCCTCTAGAAATGACTCCTGTTGGTGGCATTGATCCATTAATTATCCACCTGTGAGAACAGATGTTAAGCCAAGGACCTTCTCGTGATGCCATCTGATCATCTGATGCCCTAAAACATTGTATACTCAAAAGGACTTTGCAGAATATTCAAGTGTATTGTATGAGTGTGGCGGGGAGGGTGAGTATTGATGTTATGTATATGAGCGTTTGAAGGGTGTGTGTGTATGTATGTGTAAATATAGTAGATTTAAGATCTCCTAGATGTCATGGGAAGAACATTTGCTCCCTTTTCTGGTACGTAGGAGTGTGAAATAGGTTGTATTATAGTAGTGGAGTACCCACATATTGTTTCTGATCAGTATCTGAAACTTCTCTGGGATATGTCATGAACTGATCCAACAAAAGTTTATCTGGAAAATGAGGCTCTCAAAGAAATCTTGGCATTGTCAACTTTTTCCTGGATTTCAGGCCCCGATTGTGATTTGTGATCTCTTAAATCCGTAACAATTTGCTATTTCTAATTTATTGCTTCATTTGTGACTGCGGCTATGGCAAGGTAAATTTATTCTGATTTGTACAACCTAAGTCCTCCTTCTGACAGTGACTAATTATTACCTGAGTTAAAATAATGAAAGTGTCGGAAAGTGTCCGAATGCAATTTGTTAGGGAAACATGGGGCATGCTGTGTTACCCCAGTCTAGAAAAGCCTAAGTGATCAGAAACCATAGAGAATTAAGATTTCTTCCCCTCAAAGGTTATAAATCAATGTAGAAAATTGTACAAACTCTCACAGCAGAGAAGTGACTTTGGTAAAACAAGGCATGCCTGTGTGTTCTTACATGTCTTATTTTTTAATAAAAGTAACTGTTTGGTGAAATACATCAGAAAGCTGTGTGAGAACAACCTTAAGAAAGGGCAGGGAAACAGTGGTTGGTGAAGGCCTACTATGTTCTTGGGTATCCTGTATGCTAAGCACATTACACACTTCATCTGATTTCACAACAAGTCTCTATGGTCTCATTTATTTAACTTTCTTTTTTATTTTACGCCCTGACACTCAGAAACGTAGAGTTTGTATAATTTTCCCAAGGACATAGTATTTCTTCTGTGTCTCAAGTAACAGTTACTCCATCCAAAACTTGTGCTCATTCTTCACAGTAAGTTCCTACTTAAAGCTGATTTCATTTAATGTGTGCAGAAATTTAACATATAAAATTCTACAGTATATCTCCTATTCAAGAGGCTCCACATGTGGAACCACAGGAATGAGAAGATAGCTAACCACAAGGCTTGGTTAGGAGCAGGTGGAATTATTAGTGATATTTAGTGCAGAGATAAAATGGCTTAAAATTTTCCATTTGTATCTTATTCAAAAGCAATGTCCAGCTGCTTCTGAGGTCCTTTTGCTGTGTGATTTAGTTAATCTCTCTCTCTCTCTCTGTTTCCCCATCTCTCTCTCTCTCTCTCTCTTCCCCTATATATTTTTTCTTCAAAAATTTATGACTCTAATATATTAGATGTTTCAGAAGTTTTTCAGGTGAAATATATCCATATGTATCCATGTCCATATATAATCATGATAATCATTTTTGTAATAAACATAATAAGTTTCCAAAAACAGTTTCATTTAAGTTAATGGCACAACTTTTGTAGATACCATAAATTAATAAAATGCAACTAAGCAAATTTTGGCAATTTGGAGCTAAAATATACTAAAGATATGTTTATATTGGAGACCTGCTTTTTCACATTAAAATCTTGGTATGTTATTAACATGCATACATATTTCATACTGCACTTTAGTATTTCTGCTTGTAATTGCTAGTAGGAAGTCTATATTTTTAAGTTAAAGTACGGTTTTGTTATATGACATATTTGTGTTTGTTATTAACTAAATGTTTCAGAAAGCCACTGTAGGTGGTGTTCATAGAGATAAAGGATTTCTTGACTATGTTGTTAAATAAGGACAGTTTTTGAAAGAAATCATTCCTGTAGTGTTTATTCACACCTGGCTAATAGATATTCTAAATATGGCCAGGCAAAAATCACAGCAATTCAACAGACTGATACTTACTTCATACTTATAAATGATAAGACTTATGAACTGATACTTAGCCTCATAAACTGATACTTACTTCATACTTATGAATGATTCATACTTATGAACTGATACTTAGCCTCATAAACTAAGCTTTTTTGAAAAGTAACTCCTACATACATGGCTAATCAAAAAGATGCTCGGTGGTAAAAGTAATTCTCAACCCAAATGTTTAGTGATAGATAAATGGATAAACCAAATGTAGCATATGCATACAATAGAGTGAGTAGTTTTCATCTCTAAAGTAAGAAAATGGCTGCAGTATGCTGAAACATAGAAGAAACTAGGGAACATTATATATTCTGAGTGAAACAATCTGGATGCAAAAGGAAATGCACTGTGTGTTTCTGCTGATATGAAATCCCAGCACAGTCAAGTTCACAGGGGGTAGATGAGTAGTTATTACCCTGCGCTGAGCAAAACAAAGAGTGGTTGAAGGGTACAGAGTCCTCCCCAGGAAAAATGCACCATTTCTGGGAATGTTGGGTAGAGATGGTCACATACTCATGCAAATATATTAATATCACAGAACCATCCATTTTAAAAAGGTTAAAATTATAAATTTTGTTATGTATATTTTATCACAATAAAGAAGCTGATTTTTAGTTTAAGAAATGCATGTTCTAGTAAGTCTTTGCTAAAATCTATTTTCTCATAGGGACAAATAGGGACACAGTTAAAATAAGAATAGTTGTAATAGTTAGGCAAAGAAGTAAAACTAGATTTTTGAGTAAGTAACATATACAGATGATAAAATGCGAATTTACCCACAAATCCACAAGATGCATAGTGACTCTCTCTTTCAAGTTCCTTCCTCAACAGAGAACAACATTAACAGTTTCAGCATAGCCTTTCAAAATATTTCTATGTAAATATACTAGAAGTAGGTAACATGCTTTCTTCTTTAATACAAATGGACGCTTCTTTCTTCACAGAAATTCTGGAAATGCTTCATTTACATTACTGTCTCATTCTTTTTCATTACTACACTCTATTTCACCATATGAATGCAGCATAATTTATCTAACAGTCTCCCATTGATGAATGTTCTGATTTGTTTCCAACATTTTAGAAGCATAAGTGATTCTTCAATGAATTCCACTGTAAGAGCAGCATTTCAGCCTACAGAGAAATAAAAAGCATTTGAACAAGTTTGAGAATTGAGAGTCATGGCACCTTGGATACAACCAGAAATTACGCACTGGCCTCTAGTGAGGGAAGAAGGGTGTTTTCCTCATTAGAAGATGAGTTCAAAATGGTGGGGATTTGACACTTGTGTAGGGGAAAGAAGAGAAAGGAAGAAGAGCTGTAACCTACTTTCAGCAAAGGAAGCATTTTAAGACTTGATGAAAAGGTCAGGAAAGGCTAAATCATACTTTCAAGTCTCGGAGATATCAAGCTTGCTGGTTGGGAGGCTGGTAAATTTAGTTCAGTTGCATATTTACTGAGTGAACAGTTTCCCAGGTGCCAGGATTGCTCATTAAACAGGAAAAGGTAGAGGAAGACCAAAGACAAGAGAGGATGAACTCACAGCAGTCTCTTCTGACATCAATAACAAAGTAGTTTTCTTGCAATTCCAAAAATGGCCACTGTCTGTATTTGGGCAAACAAGAATATGGTTCATAGTGAGTGAATCACAGAAACATGAATGGAAGAAAAAGAAACAAAGTACAGAGAGTCCAATAACAATATGAATATTTAAAAAGCCAAATTGAAGATGACAGACCCATAAATACTGATTTATTTCCTGAACCAATGTTGGAGGGTATGTTTCTGGTAATGCAGGAGGAGGATATATGGTAATCTAATAGAAAGACAAAGATTGTAAGGAACAACATATCCAGGTTTCTCACATTGAAAAAAGATGATACTGCTTGATAAGAGTAAGTTCGTTAGCTTCCTGGAGCCTAGACTTTTGCTGTGAAATACAGATATTTTTGTGTATAATGTTAAAAAAACCACATAAAATGTTGAGCACAGTGTCAGGGAGATGGTGTGTGTTTATTAAATGCTATTTCATACTGTATTTGTCTCTTGGCATTCCCATTCATATCCAGGATAAAATGATCACACTTACATTGGAGCAAAAGTGAAGACAGAAGTTTGCGGCAGTGCAGTGCAATTAAGGAGCCTGACTGCTTGAGTCTTACTTTCCCACCAGGTAAATGATTCAGTGACTTTCCTTTCTATTATGTGCAGTAGCATGGAGAGAAACAAAACTTAATTCAGACAGTTGAAGCTTGGTGGAAATAGTGTATGCACGACTGCTTTTCAAAATGCAAGCACTCAGAAAATATTGATGAATTTATTTACATGTGATGTAAACTGCTCTTAGCTAAGCAGCTCTTATAGAAGCTGAATTAATTTATATTGTGAGGTGGTTGATGATCTGAAAAACAGAGAACTCTACAGATGAATGACCTTTTAAATATTGACTAAAAGAATGGAAACTCCAGATTCATAGGTTTATGGGATTTTCATATTTGAGGAATACTCCTAGCTTTTTGAGAAATATATTATTATTTCTTTCTTTTTAGAATGGCAAGATAAATAGAAACTAAATGAACATTCATGTTGTGTCTAATGTGTTTGTGTACACTGTCTAAAGCCTGCATTAGTATCGTACTATCTATTGAATATGTTCCTTTGAGAACAAGTCTTATTATTAGATTATATCATACGAGATGAGACCAGTCCATAAGGGACTTTATTTTTTCAATTCACTTCACCAATGAAAATACCTGTTTTTAAATTACTCTAAGACATTCATTGTAGGAGGCTAGAAAAAGTATAGCCATGAATCATAAAATTGACAAGCCTTGAGGCTGGTATGGGCCTGATGTAAGAGATACAAAGAACAAAGATAAAGGTGCACTGTAGGTGTGCAGGACAGGGAGAATTAAAGGTAAATATAAAGCGATATTGGAGAAAAGGGGCAAATCAGAATATTGAAGCTAGAATGCAAAAACAAAAACCAAAAAAACCCCCCTAAAATTAAAAAAAAATCCCACTTGAACTGCAAAGTAGATGAAAATAACTCTTATTTAAGAATTTAAGATGAAAACTGAGAGAGTTCTATTTCAGAATCAAGATTTTGTTGGGTCAAAGAATGCTTTTTTGTCATTCAGTATTCTTGCTTTTATTTTTCAAATTAATCTGTCTTCAGTTACAAAGGTTTTCTCCTTCTTCTTAATTTCATATCACCACCAGTCACCGCTCACCTGCTTCAAAAATAACCTGACCCGAATAAGAAAAATCTCTTTTGAATTAATTACTCCACACGGGACAATGAAGGGATGTCGCTCTATTCAAAATTAGATAGACAGGAGAGAGTGGGGAAGCAAAAACTAAAAAGAACAAAACTCACCACATTGACCTGCTGGTCAATCTAATAGAAGGGGGAGAGGGAGTATTACATTTAATATCTGTTTTGCCTGTAAAGATTTTTTGTATCACACAGAGCCGAATTTTTCTGAAAAACTGACATTTCAGAGAGGATGGAAGACAGGTAGGTGAGCTCAGAACAAAATGAATTTTGCCAAACTTCCATTTTAAAGGTCAAGGTTGCTGCAGACTAGTGTTGCTTTTAGTCTAAAGCTCCGAATTCATTTTTAGCATTCAGAAAATTCTTGTGGACAAAATCAAAAGAACTCTTCACTCACTCTATCAGGGTCTTCCAGTGTTGGCCTGTGAACACCCATGTTTATGATAGCAACATGGATTCCTGTCATGTGTTCTGTTCTTCTAGAGGTGGAGGAACGATGTTTAATTTATGAATTTTGGATAAATCTGGAAAGAATGACACATGAGGTTGTGTTTTCCTTTACGTCTTCAGTTGTTTCAGATGGCAATGTTCAGTTGTGTTCCCTTACTCGGTCTTCTTCTAGGGATCCCTTGAGTCCCATTTTCTTCTTGCTTTTCCATATCAGCCTATTCGCTTTCCCACTAGTTTGTTTGGGAAAATTCCAAAGACAGTGAAAGCCAGACCTGTGGGTGTGGGTCTGTAATCCCTGGGAAGCCAAGGCAGAAGAGTTGCAAGTATGAGCCTAATCTAAGCCATATTTTCAGTTTAGTAAAGAACTATCTCAAAAAAGAAAAAAATAAAAAGCAAGGATGTAGCACAATATTGAGGCCCCGGGTTCAATCCCTGGAAAAGATAAGTCAAAATGTTTCTATTCTCATGAACTGAAGTTCGCTTATGCACATGTCTGACCTGACTCTGCACACTGCCTCTAGCCCCAAAAGAATCCCTGGCAGCTGTTGCCCTGCTGGTCCTTGTACAAAGATACATCTAGGGCATTTCTTGTAGGGGACGAAGGGCCAGTTGAATATAAGATTTTAAAGCATACTACGTTCATAGGAACTAAGATCAAAACCACTCGGATCCTTCACAGTCAAGAGCTGATTTACATTTTGACCCAATTATTCTGTGGATGTCAGCTTTATCTTGGCATTTACTGTGTCTTTTGCTCACATGTAACATTTAAATAATGATGTAAAATATCATATATTGCTATTGCATGTTGTGCCACTCTAACATATTACAATGATTTGTGATTTAAACTATTACAAAATAACAGGGCACAAACTCTTGTGATGTTTTATAAGCCTACAGTACATGCGAAGATATGCTGCAAACACTGGTTATACACACATGCTCACATAAACACAGACAATAAAAATACTGTTTCTTGAATTAAGCAAAGAAGATAATTTTGATGATATGCGAGTCCTTAGAAAAGATTGATAAAAATGCCCACATGTTAAAATGATGGATCAGGACCCAGAATGTTCAGAAAGTTTGCCTGATGCTAGTTACACTGGCCTGCTAGAGGGCAGTACCCTATCAACCCTCTGGGGTCCGGCTCAAAGCAACTCTCAGGCTGGAATACTTAACATCAGCAAGAATTCTCCATAGACCTGAGATGTTCAGGAAATGCCTTCAACACCATCAGACTGAACAAAATAAGCACATGTAATTGAACCACTTAGATTCCAAATATTTGACATTTAACACCCCGTACTGAGGAATATCTCTGACCCATCAGTGCTCCATCTGAACCTGAAAGAAAAATGTTTATGTTTGTGATTTGACATATATGTGCCTGTCTCCCTTCCCTGCTCCTGGAGACATACGCCTCTATTGTCAGCTGTGTTTCCTGTGTTTAACCCATGCTGTATCTCCTCTGATTGCCCCTAATGGAGCTTGACAGTTGTAGAGTTAATCCAAGCTCTGGTCTCCAGGTTTCACCTCAGGAAACAATCGGTCCCTTGAGCCTTGAGGCTTCTTGCAAAGCTATATTCCCCCAGAGTCCTTTCCCAGCCCAGCTGGGGAGCTTTGGCCATTGTCTGCCAAATGGACACCAATTAAGTCAACTGTTCCCCAATTAGAGTTTTGCAGAATTTATCTTGTTCTCTTGTACTCCCAGCTCCCAAGCAGGAGTCTGTTTTTAGAATTAGTTACAGAAGGAAGAAAATAAATAAATAAGTGACAGCCCTTTCCTGTAACCCAATAGCCCTGGGTTCCTAATGTCAGCCCTTTGCACAGCACAACATGATCCCAGGATGTATGGCAACTGCTTGGTAGCTCTGAGGTTTCTCATGTGCATAATCCTTCCACCCAGGCTGTTTTGAGCTCAGAGTTGGTCACAGGGGCCAGGGCTAGCCCAGGAGGGGCACTCAAGTTTCTGGGAAGAAGCGGAAATGCTCTTCTTTGTACCAAAACATGAGGATGTGCTTTGAAGAGATGAAAGCCTGGAGCTCTCCCTTCTGGAGGAAGTGCCTTTGGTTCGGACAGCCAGCCTCCAGGCAGATGTGCTTTGGTGATGAAGGATTCTGCGGAGTGTGGCATTTCCACCAATGTTTAAGATGTCAATCAGCGGTGTCTGAAATCACTCAGGCTGCCACAGCTGGGTGACAGTGGGGCTGCATTGAGAGTTTTTAGACAATGGGAGTGTGGTTGACCTCAGAGTACACTTGTCTGTGAGACACAGTCCATCGCAAATAATATCTTCTTCCAAGAATCCTATTTATCATCATATATTTTAAAGTATTTATTCAGTGTGTTCATTGGCTGTACTCACAGAGAATAAAGTAAAGCACTTTCCAAACTTCAACAAGCACAGGAATCTCTTGAGGTCTTAGGAAAATGCAAATTCTGGCTCAGTGGGTACAAGCTGGAGCCTGGGATTCTGCATTTTTCATAAACTCTAACAATGCCCCAGCTTTGCATTCTAGCACATGTGAATGACAAGGGTTTAGTAAAAATGGTACCATTTCTACTGGACCAGGCCCACAATGACAAAATGAAATTGAAAGTGGATATTTCACACAAAACATTACCTTCCCCTCATTGGTTCTTTATCTATCTGTATTCAATTGTTTGCCCACTTATTCATTCCTCTGTTATTCTTCGTTTAAAACTCCATAAGATACAGCAACAGAAGATAAAGTAACATAGATAGAGAATAAAGTCATGGACATCCAAGCAAAACATAAGGAAGTGACATTTGGACATTTCTGAGTGTATCAAATTCCCACACAAGCAGTGACCCCAACACCTAGAGATTTCAGATAGCAATGGGGTAGCCTGGTCTCTTAAAAGTCCCAAGTGTCACAAAAGTCCAAAAACTAAATCTGCCTGGCTTTGTCACGGATGTGAAGTGGGTCAACACCGCAGGACACTGGTTAATTTCACTCAAAGGCCCAACTTCACAGTGGGGAAGGAGGAGACTGCCCAACTCTGTAGTTCTGGAAGCATATCTGCTTGTGGGCTGTCTCTGGAGACTAACAGTCACTGTCAGGAATAGTCAAAATAAAGAAATCGAAATCAGAGACTGCCAGTTCAGAGAAGACTATGATCACTGTATGCCTTTTTATTAGGAGAATGTTTCTCCTATGAGGCAAACAAAGGAGAAAAAATCATTTGTAGTAGTTGTACATCTACTGATTTTATTGTTAAAGTTAAGTAAATGTGCACTGAAATGTTTAAAAATAATAAAACTAAAGAAGTTGGCTATGATCCAATTAAAAACTGGATACCTATTTTATATATGTTCTTCTCCAGATAAAAGCAACATAATACCAAAGAGTAAGATCTGAAACAAAAGTGTAAAGGCCATACAGAAAATTACATGTTCTGGGGGAAAGAGCTCTCTTAAAAGCATAAAATGACAATATATCAATGATCTAGGTTGGTTTTAAATAACGTGCTTGATGCTTACCGTAGCAGCACAAGGAATCCCTTAGCTTGTCACACATCAAGAACAATCCCTCCAGACTTCACTCAGCAGTCAGATACAATAATGTAAAAATTCATACCTCCACATGCTTTTCAGCCATATGCCACTGCTTAAAAGAAAATACCAACTATTAGTGAAACAAAGCTATCTCAATTTTCTCTGAATTATATTTGTTTGGAAAGTGATCAATATACCTTGTAGAAAAGGAAAATTGACATCTACATCTTCCAACGAGAATGGCTGACTGAGAAAGCCTTTCTGTCTCACAGTGGTAAAACCTCAACAAAAAAAAAAGAAAAAAAATCAACTGAGTGTATCTTAGGTCTGTGTTTGTAATAATCAAACACCAATCATTTATCAAGCTTCTAACATTCAAAAATAATGACAGAATTGTGAAACACACTTCACAGTTCCTTTTCTCCTGTTTTTATGTTCGGTGGACGTCCTTTCTTTCCCTGGCCTCCTTTGCTGTGCCTGTTGTCAGCCTCCTAATGCTGTATTCTGGGCGTCTTTCCAGGCATGGTACTCCTTGCTATATTTCAGTTGTTATCCCAAGAAAGTAATGGCATAGCCCTATTAAATTATCATTACTTTCTATGGGGAAAAGTAAGAGAATGCTTTTATTTAATTTTCCATTAATGAGGCTACTTGGACAGGTGCCCAACGCCCTGTTCCTCTTTTCTCCGAATAGAAGAACAATTCCAGATCTTGGTGGGACCTGGTATCAACCATTTGCAGGAATGTTGGGGTTTGGGCACCTGTTGAGAGTTCCCTGTCATTGTTTTAAAATGGAGAACTTACTCCTACTGTCTTGGTTGTCATCAACCTCAGGAGTGCAGAAATCAGGCCAGAGCTGTAAAAGGGAGATATTTCAGGCTTGACCCAAAGCAGCGCAGCCTGAAACATTTACAGTAAAGTTTGTTTTCAGGAAATTTCCAGTTCAATTATGCTTCCCCAGAGACACAAATAGCTCAGATAGCCTTCAGATAAGCATGCACAGTTTTGGGAACTTTATAAAAAACAGAACGAGCAATTTTTGAGGCTTGGCCTCCCCTGGATAAAATAGCTATTTCAGGGTGAGGCAGCCTACCCTGGTGGTCTCAGGATCGAGGCTAAAAACAAGAAATTCTGAGTGTTACGACTCTAGCTTCCTTTCATGCTTCCTGGGTGGGCTGAGGAGTGAAATGAGAGCCAATTGCTAGATCTGAGATAAAGGAACAATGGTCAGTCACATATTCTTTGATTAATCAGTCTGACGAATGGCGCTAAAAGGATAATGACTTTTCAGCCTACAGTCCAGGTGGTCATCATCTTATCCAGCTGTATCTACTTGGGGTTCTACAGATCACTAATTTGTGGATACCTGTTTCTTCCTCAACATTAGAAAAGTTTTCAGTTGTTTCATTGGCTTGGTTTTCTGGGTCCTTAACCCTCATTCTTACACCTTCACATTAGCCCAGCAATGTAGATACAAGATTATTTATTACTGAACCAAAGATCTTGAATGCTCTCATTATTCATTCTTATTATTTTTTTGTCTAAATATATTTTAAGTGGTCTATCTTCAAGCTAAAAATTTTTACTACTATTTCAAGTAGTCTATAATTGAGACATTCAACTGAATTTTTTATTTGACTTATTCAGCTTTTAATTTCCCAAATTTGTATTCAGTTCTTTTTTCTATTTGCTTGCTTGCTTATGTACATAATGTATATATGTATGTATGTATTTTTGAGGTACCAGGAGCAGAACTCAGGCCCTTGTGTTTCCAAAGTAAGCACGGTACCACTTGAGCTAAATTCCTAGCAAGGTTCTTTTTTAGTTTCTTGATCTCTGTGGCTTTTTGTGTAATCATGTGTCTGTGTTCTCTTGGAACTCATTGATTTTCAGTGTTTTCCCAAGACCATTCACTTCAAGATGTAGTTTGATACAGTTGTTCTTTTTCCAGGGGAGGAGCTGGTGATTGCTAGGTCCTCCATTCTGCCATCTTGAAAACTACTTCCTACAATATGCAAAGCTACAGGTACACAATGGTGTTGCAGATGTTGGTGAACATGCATTTGTATGATTTAGGATGCAAGTGGTAAAACTTCAAAATAGCTGACTTTAAACAGTAAATAAAAATTATTGCCTTGTGGAATTATCTAAAAATTGAAGAAATATAGCTTTGATTGCAGCTTTTCCTCCATTTATGTGTATCTGCTCTCTATGTACTTGATTTTCTGGCTCTTTGTATAAGTTAGTTTTCCTAATAATGCCAAAATGACTAGAAATTCATAATTCATATTCAGGGACAATACTAGCCAAGAAAAATCTTCAACCTTATTCAATGTCCTGATTGAATGAGTTCTCCATCTCACAACTCACCATCAAGAGGAACAAGAATAGGTTAATTAACTTGGGTAAATTAAATTTAAAGTGAGCTGAAACTCCCAACTACCCACTCAGCTGGCTACTCTCCATTGTAGATGGGATATGGTGAAAACCAGGAGAAATCAACAGCCCACAACAATCAAAGGGAGAGAAACAGTGGGAAAATGATTCATTCAGGATCACGCAGCCACTCTGTACTAAAGCCAGGATTTCAACCCACGCTTAGAGTTAAATAATCCCAAAGATATTCCAAGATTTTTAAAAAATGATCTTCCCAATCCAAGTTTGATCGGTATACTTTTGTCACGGACCTTTATTGGCAGTTCCTATGATCTGTGGGGGATAAACCAAATGCCTGGACGTGACATTCAAGAACATTTGTGTTTTTGATTTTGTCTGTTGCCTCAAACTTATGTCACACCACACATTAAACTGCTCAACTATCATCACTTATAAAAACTTTGAAACTCCACTTATGCTGAGGTTTGAATGTCCTAATCAAATTCCAATTTAAATTTAGCCCTTGTTGTGAAGTATTAAGAGAATAAAAATGTATTCCAACTGTGGTACAAAAGGTGAGATGTTTGGGAAGGAGTGAGAGTTAAATAAGGCCATAAAGGTGAGACTCTACTCCCATGGGATTATGGCTTTCTAAGAAGCAGTGAGAACTAACCGAGGTTGTTCAGTACCTCCATGTGATGCCCTGCCCTACAGGTCTGAAGTAACATGGCTTTCCATTCCTGAACCTACCAGTTTCAATGATGTGAGATGAATGATCCCTTCTTTTCGGTAAATTGTTCTGTTATTGTTAATAGGGCTGGAGCAAAGGAAAATGAACTAAGACAACTTCCATTCTTACCCTTCTGACCACTGCCTACAACCCAGGGTTACTTTACTATAGGATTGCATCATTTCTCAGATTCCTTGGCCATGAGTCATTTGGCCACAGACAATACAGAATCAAAGGCAGAAGCAAGATCTCTGAAGTCAATCAGATGAATATGTGAACTATAAGCTCCTATACGACACACCACTATGCCAAGAGACTCAACCACATTTAGCCTGGCTTCCACCTGTTCCAGGCTGTGTCCCTTCAGCTGAATCCAGTATCCATGATGAGTTTTTGCTCCTCTGAGCTTTATGCCATCAAGTTGTAACTTATAACTTCTATCATTTTCAATTTTGCCACTATCTCCCCTTTCTCACTTCCCCATGATGTCTTCCCTGCTTCTCTTACAACCTGAGGTTTAATTTATCTTAACTGGAGCTGGGCCCAGATTATCCTGGATTCTCTCTTCCCTTTGCAGTTGCCTGAACAAAATCTGTCCTGACACGTCTATCCTGTGTTCAGTGTTATTTCTGTTCGACAAATATTACAACCCAAGATCTTCTCTTTAAAAGTAAAGGACGTTTTTAGAAAATTAACATCTCTAAAGGTTCATTTTGCCCACATGCATGAGGATGCTCTCCTCATAGGGAAAAGATGGAGATAAATATGTCAAGTACAAAATTGGCTAGGAAGTAGGCCTTTCGTAAATGACATCAATTATTAATAATCTATTTCCAGATCTGAGATAGCAAAGCTGAAGGGAGGACAGGGGCTGTACTTCCTCCTGTCTCTTCTTTAGTTGCTGAGCCCTTAGATCTCTAAGAAACAAGGATCTCTCCCATCTTTCCAATAAATCTCACACTCCAACCTCCTTCTGGATTTTTCTTCTAGACATACTTGTGCATTTACTAACTTGCTCATCTGCTCCTCTCCCAAGCTTTTTTCTTTTACTTCTGTGACAGCTACTTGATGGCTCTTGAATTTCACCAAGAAGGACAGACAACGTGCAAGCGGTCCTGGGCTTACATTTGACTTAACATTTTGACGTTACAATGTTCTGAGGATGATATTCACTTTAAAAAAACAAAAACAAAAACTTTAAATTTTTGTCTTTTCCCAGCCTAGCAACATATGCTCTGATAACCCCTCAAGACCCTCCAGAACAGTGGTGAGCAGCAGCTCCCATTAAACCCTGCTACCACCAGAGTGACAACTGCCCCCCCCCCCGAGTGTGCTGGGGGACTAGGCCATGGTTCTCTATTGGAAGTGTGTTCAATTCCCTTTTGTCTTACAATATTTTCAGCCTACTTGGATTTATAAAGACATTGCCTCATTATAACTTAGGAGCATCATCTTTAATCTTTTCCCTGAAGTACTTAATTGAGAGGCTTTAATAACCCTTAATTTGAACTTTGACTCAGAAATATTTACCTAAGTGGTTTCCCTGGTATTTGTTGCTCCAAGTCCATAATGTTAACATCTCCTCTAGAAGTCCTAATATTTTTCGATCTTACAAGCTCTGGGATATTTGAGCCCAACCTGTTCCTTTCCATTACTGCTTGTGAAATGGAAAATTGTTTTCTGAGCTCATTTCACTCCTGTGTTTTCTTACCATATTCAAGTAGCAGTTACACATTCTATTTTCCAGCCTTCTCTCTTCTTAACAGACTCTATATCTCAAATGAATATAAATGACAGGTTTTTCATATATTTTGCAAAGCTTGAAGATACTATTTTTACTATTTCATTTTATTGAACAAATAATTGCACATATTTATAGGGTACAATTCCATATTTTGGTATATGTGTACACTGAGGAATTACTCGATCAGTATAATTACCATGTTGATGACCTTCCTTATTTTAAGGTGGTAAGAACATTTAAAATGTGTACTTTCAGCTTTTTTGAAGCATCATACTTTGAGTGATGTATGATAAGTAAACTGTATTTCCAATATTTCCAAAATATAATATTGATTTCCTTGCCTCCACTGTCCCAATGCATATGAGATATTTTTCACTAACTGTTTTTGTTATAATAGATGATCATATCTGGCTCCAGTTTTTACACTGATTAGAACCAAAGGCTTTGCTTTGATAGTTAATCCCCAACTTTCAGTAATATATTGTAAAAGTTGATCTGTCTTATGCATAGTCATCTATAGGCCCAGCAACTTTCTAGGGTAAGATGGTCCTTGGCAATTAGAGTGGTTTCGAAGTCATTGTGTCTAGTAGATGAAACTGCTGGGGCACTCACCTTTCTATGTCTCTGTGGTAGGAAAGGAAGAACATGGAGAAATCACCCTCAATTCAAAACCTCCAACTACCAGTCCCAACTGGCTGTAATCCAATGGCCAGGATCTATAATCTAACATGAAGAGAATTTTGTATATAAAGTGACACAATGAAACCAATAACAAGATTGATCCCAAATGCCCTTACTTAACCTCTGGGCTGATATAAGTTAAATGAGAAATATTTTCAGTTGCACAGTTCATAGCATCTCTGAAATAAATAACCATCAGTTGCTCTAGAGTTTCACAACTATTGTTGGTGTTAATTTCAGACAGGAATTTCTTCTTGAAATGTTCATAGATGGACTACTTACATTGGAACAATTAGGGCAATTACATAATGAGCATCATAGGAGTGACACTGGGTGATTTCCTTCTAGGTTTCTGTATGGGCTCAAGTTTGGCAGAAATTCTCTTAGGTTAGAGAAAGATGATACAGTTTAATTACTAATTCTTGCCCAATTTGATTTGATCTAGGGAAAGATATAGGATTTTGAGGTAGAGCATAGAATTTATGAATAGTGTATATGTTCAGTATTTATTCTCCATGGAATACAAGTTAAATAGTATGAAAGAGAAAAAGGTAGCACTGTTTGAGAACTCATACAAGTTTTTGTCTTAAACCCAGGTCTTCCAATTGAAAATCTTGGAGTCATTTCATTAAGAAACATAATCTGCATGGAAGCCTCATGATCCCTTGACCCTGCTTACTAACACTTCTTCCTAAGTTCTTCCACTTTTTGTTTTTGTTTTCTGAGACAGGGTCTCACTTTGTAGTTCAGGCTGGCCCTGAGCTCAGCCTCAAACTCACATCACAGAAATCCTCCTACCTCTGCCTCCCGAGTTCTGGGATTACAAGAATGAGCCAGCATGCCCAGCACTGTGGTCTGTGGTACTGATCGCTGCTGGGTGTGAGTCTCCATGCCCAGTATTGTACATGGTTACTGGGGGATCGAACCCAGGCCCTTGTACTTGCAAGACAAGCGCCAGAACCACTGAGTTAAATCCCTGGCCCAGTTCCTTCATTCTTACAGAGCATTTTCTTGGAAAAATCATTGGTATTTACTGGGAAGTGACTATGGAGGACTTTTCCTAGTTCCTAACACATGGCCTTTAAACTACATCAGCTCCCGTTTGCATATTGTGTGTGAAATTCACTTGATTTTTCTCATAATTTTTGAAATTTAATGTGCTTTAAAATTATCCTTATTTTGTAACAGTGTTAAAGAAAGAACCTAACTGAAATCCATCTAGGTCGAAGGAGCCACTTCACAGAGCACCACCTCATGCACAGCGTACTGGCCCATCATTTGTGCAGAGGGTGCCAACTCTTCCTCACAGGCAGCCTCCAGAATGGCGCTGGCTTATTGAGCCTATGCCCACTTGGCAACCTCAACCCCCTTGCTCGGTCAGGATTTTCTCAACAACAGGAAGAATCAGCTTACATGCAAATGTTTTGCTACAAAGCAGTGTTAGGCACAAACAGTACCACCCCACAGGGTCTTGCATGTTCAAACACAGCTTTCCCAGGCACTCAACTGAGCTTTCCTTCCACACCCAGAAAACAGATCCCCAGATAACCACTTAACACAGTAGGATTTGCCAGCCGTTCATTGGCAGTTCCAGAATCACACAACCTCTGTTCAACTGTCCTCCTTTTGTCTTGGAGAGGCAGCCAATGTAAGACTCCCATGGAATCTCATACAGTTAGGTGTGACAAAGGTCCTCCTCATCACCTTCAGTCAAGGTCCTGGGTAGGGACTTAGCGGTGGGAGCTAGGCATGGAGCACTTACTCTACTGCTCCGTGCCAGTATGCAGAGCCAAGTGTGGTAACTCTGAGTTGTTGAGAGGACAAGCAGTGGCTTAAATGGCTTCTAACATGCATTTGTCCTGTTGTTTTTGACTAAAAAGCTATTGTCCTGAGCTGCTACTGTGATGTCACAGTTAACAGAAGATGCCAGAGGCAGCTTTGAAGGCCAGCTCACTCCCTTCTGTCTTCCAGTTGGATCTCAGATTAGTTACAGTTGTAAGGGACTTAGATCGTTAAACACACTAAACAAAAGAGAAATAAACATTGTAATTTTCTGTATTAAAGCCTAACCGTATACAATCAACAGCAATCTTCCTACCAATGAGGTGGGCATGGTTAGATCTAATACGACATATAGAGGAAGCATGATTGCCACTCTGAGTTTCAGCATTGAGTTCACTGCAGGAAAAAGTGAAAATAAAATATGGACTACCATTTAAATTTAAATTTTGAATTTAAAAAATTATGCGTGATACTTTAGTGTATCGATATCTTTTTTTTTTTTTTTTTTTTTTGGTTGTTTGAGACAGGGTCTCGCTTTGTGGTTCAGGGTGGCCCTCAGCTCAGCCTCAAACTCATGTCACAGCAATCCTTCTGCCTCTGCCTCCTGAGTGCTGGGATTACAGGCGTGAGCCACCACGTCGGGCACTGTGATATGTGGTACTGATTGCTGCTGGGGTGAGTCTCCATGCCCAGTATTGTATGTGGTTACCGGGGATCGAACCCAGGCCCTTGCGCTTGCAAGACAGGCACCGGAACCACTGAGCTAAATCCCCGGCCCAATATCTTATTTTTTTTAAAGCAGCCTCACTTTGGCCCTGAGCTTAGCTTTGAACTCACAGCAATCCTCCTGCCTCTGCCTCCTAAGTGCTGGGATTACAGGCGTGAGCCTCCACACCTGGCACTGTGGTAAATGATACTGATTGATGGTAGGCGTGAGTCACCACATCAGGTATTGTTGTTTGTGGTTACTGAGGATTGAACCCATGCCCTTGCACTTGAAAGACAGGCATGAGAACAACTGAGCTAAATCCCTGGCCTGTATATCCTAAATATTGCATGGTCATACTTCTAACAAAGAATGACTTATTCATTTATGAAGAATTAAAATTTAACAAAATGTCTTGTATTTTTATTTGCTTCATCTTTAACTCGAACTACAAAAAAAGTCTTTTGATGCCAAGTACTAAACGTAGCATTTATGTTTTATCATATTTACATCACACCACAAAAAACAAGCCCTTATAGAGTCATATATACACCACTCTAGCTGTCCTAATCTTTCAGCCAGTATGCCACCTGCAGACCTGACTCCTGATATTAGAGCTTTTGGACATACCACAGCAGATTTTTCACATATTTATACCTCAGCTGTGCTAGTAAGGCTCTCTGGTGATGATTTGTAGAGAAAGCTATCAAAAGAATTCATAAAAGCAATCAGGCAATCTGAAGCAAAGCCAAGAGAACTGTACATAAATCCACATAAAATTCAAATGTCAGGGCTTCCATACTTGATGTGTTATTATTATTATTATTTTAAACAGGCTCTCACTTTGTAGTTCAGAATGGCCCTGAGCTCAGCCTCAAATTCACATCACAGAAATCTTCCTGCTTCTGCTTCCTGAGTGCTGGGGTTACAGGCATGAGCCACCACACCCAGCACTATAGTATGTGGTACTGGTTGCTACTGGGTGTGAGTCTCTGGGACCAGTATTGTATGTGGTTACCAGGGAATCAAACCCGGGTCCTTGTGCTTGAAAGACAGGTGCCAGAACCACTGAGCTAACTCCCTGGCCCTCGATATGGTACTTTTTTGAGACAAGGTTTCACTGTGTAGTTTAGACTGGTCTTGAACAGACTCTGTAGCTCAGGCTGAGCTTGAACTTGAGTAGTGATCCTTATGCTTCAGTTTCCCAAGTGTTGGAGTTGCAGTTTTACACCACCATGCACTATTCTCATGAGCCCCAGTTTCCTCATTTGAAATTTTAGCCCACTTTTTCAAGGTAGTAAAAGATATAAGGAGGACATCTGTGTAAGTGCCTGGCTCCTTCTTCCACCCTTTAATCACAGAGAATAGGAATGAAGATGTAAAATTCTTCAGATCCATCATCTCCATTTTCTACTGTCCCCTATAGTAAGAGCCATACTAATAAATGCTCTAGGAAACTTTGTAAGGATCTAGGCCAGTGAGGCAGAATTGATGATGGGAGAAAGATGGAGTTGGATGAGCTCACTTTCCAGAGGAAACCTCCTTGTTAACTGGCGTAACTTGTTTTCCTAATGGAGACTCTTATATGAAGTGATAAAGAATCTAAAGGATAGGATTGTTAACCAAGTGTTTGAAAGAGGGTGGATGCAAAATACATAATCCGCAGCCTTTTCCCAAGGGATAGTTGAATTTCAGGCAACATCCTTGTGAGTTTAGAAAAACTAATTGTCTTGATCCTGCCAAACTGATTCTTCAGCCCAGGAGTCCCCAGGAAACTGTTGTGCCAGGCAGAGAATGGTTTGGTGATTGTATCAGCCATCTCCACATTATTATGATAAAGTACTCCAGAAAATCAGCTTAAAGAGAAGAAAGTTTTATTTGGCCTTACAGTTTTGGAAGAATAAGTCCACAGTTGCTTATCTTTGTCCCTTTGACCCCATTGTGGTACTGTAGTGCAAAATGATGAAAGTATATGGTAGAGAAGCTCTGTTCATCTTCTAGACACCAGGAAATACAGAGGGGACAGGAGGGAGAGAGAAGGAGAGGCAGACAGACAGACAGTAAGAGTCTTAATATTCCCTTCAAGGACACATCTTCAATGACTCAATTCTTCCCACTAGGCCCCCATCCCACAAGCTCTACCACTTATCAGTGGCACCACATTCTGGGAGGAAGCCTTTAGCACTTGAGCCACGGTGGATTCAGACTATAGCAGTGATGAAATTTGCATTGAAAATAGCAAGTAATCCCGGTAATCTTCATCCAAGCTTTTGGTGGAGCCACTGGTTTGGGACAGATGAACAGCACAGAAAAAGCCAGCTCAGGTTGGCTCAAATCTAAATATTTCATACTAGTCCATATTGTTCACCTCCCTAATCAGAGTTCTCTTCACTTTACAAGGCCAGAAGCCCTGCTGAACACATATCATCTCATGCCCTCTTTTATCTCAGAGTGACATAAAGGAAATGAATCTGAACCTCAGTTTAACTTCCCTCAGCAACTAGTTCAAAGGCTAAATTCCATTTCTCTACCTGAGCCAGGCCCCAGAGCATCTCCAGCATAATATGAAATTTGCTTATGAAATGAAGACAAACAGAGGCTTGACAGAAATGGCATAAATAATCAATCCTTCATATATTTATACAGAATCCAGGTGCAGCTCATGAATGATTGCTTCGTACTTCATTTCTTTGCTTTTCCAAGAAATTCTGATCTGTGTAGTAGGGCAGTTTGACATCACCTGGACATGTTGTTCTTCATATATATCTTGAAAAATAATCAAGTCTGGAATTTGTGAAAGGAAAAGATAGAAAATCTGAAGAGAGACATCTCCACAGTTAAGTAAAAATTGGCATCTTAAAATCCCATTTGATCAATTTCCCAAACACATTAAAACATGTGTATATCACATGTCAGTTTCATGGTTGAAAGTCTTATACAAGGAACCATTTAATGGGATGAACTTACTGGTGAGGTTTCTGGCTTCAGTATGTAATCTGACAACAACTTGAGATCCATTCAAATATCCTCACCAAAGCATAAGGAATGCCAAGTTCTGCAGACAATTATGTGTTACATGTTTGTTGAATGTACTTCTTAGCAACATGGTATTCCTTGTATTAATTCTGTTTGCAGCAAATGACTTCTTCATGTGTAGCTAATTTTGGTGCTAAAGTAAACATACATGGATTTAAACAAAAAGCAGAGACTGTAATGGTGAGGAAGAGCCTTCTGGGAGGAGGAAATCTATCTTAATGCAGTTCGAAGATCTCTTCAAAGTCCTGGAGTTTGTACATCTCCATATTTGTGATGAGGTTTGGAGTGAGTTACTAATCAGTGAAACTATAATTTGCAAAAACAATGATAATGACTCTATACTTTTGCACAATAATTGTCACATGTTGACTGTGAAGATGTCCAAACACATAGAAGCACTGCTCTTTCCATAAGACAAATGAAGATTTTGTACTTTGTTTGGTAAATGTGTCAAGATGTAACATTTAGTCATGTGCCCCACATTAAGGTGTTTATAAAATACTGGCTTGCTGCACTCTGGTTATGCAGTTTTAGGATGTCAACAACATGGCAGTGAGGAAATCAATGTTTTCTGGATTCCAATGTGTCCCGAGTTTCGAAGTGTAGTTCAGTGGTAAGAAGCAGAAAATAAATTATTTTTCCTACACAGCAGGAAAATAAGTCTTTCTGAGCTCCTCTCTGTGTCCAGAAAATGATACCCAGGTAGAAGAACCTTGTCAACAAGTTTTACCAAGAGAAGCTTTGGCAATTGCAGTTTCTTGCTTTACATTGCAGCCACACTATAGCAATAGTGTCCAGACAGTGTACAAAGCTTCTGTAAGCTACGTGAGGGAAAGTGAGGAGAGACTGAAAACAAGCTGAAGAGTACGGCTGTGACATCGAGGGATAAAATAGCACATTTCCTTCCTGTGAAACAGTACAGAGCTTGGACTTGTGTTGGGAAAGAACTCACGGCATTCGGGAGGGCTCCGTTTGCAATTCTGAGTTTTGATGGCTTTTTCAAGATACGATCGATCTTCTAAAACTAGGCTTTAAAAAGAACATTAAAATGTATTCATCGATTATAAAGATATGATTTACTCTTTAGTCTTTACAGTTAAAGGAATTCAAAATAGGCAGTGTACTACCCAGTTTTCTTTTCTCTCAACTGTCCGGGGAAGCTTAGAACTCATAGCAAATACAGTGCTGCCAAATCCCTCTGGTTACTGATACACTCATTTTCTGCAGTGTCTTGGAAGTATAGCACTTCAAAAAAAATTGAATATGATTAGTATTTTAAACTTAGGCAAAGGAAAGGAATGTTTGTAGCGATGCAAATAGAATGCTGTCCAATAATACTTTAAAATAGCTTCCAATATAAAGACTGTTTTTTCAAATAGTCTGCAAAATCCACACAGGTGGATAAATTCTTTGGAATATGTTATATCTCCTTATCCTAGAGCAGAGCATATGGCTGATAACATTTTACTTATGTAATGGTGGCATAACCATATCAACTTTCTTAAGCACTGTTTGCCATTATTTAATATATTACTTGGAGTAATGTAAAAACAAATATCCTCGTCTGGTTGATGAATGGTTGAGATTCCTCAGGCCAGGGCATCAGAGCCATGGTGCACTGGGCTTTCTGATGATGGATACATGTGAGCAGTTGTGAGTATGATTCAGAAACATCTAGGCCTTTGCCCAAGAGGAGACCAGAATTTGCTTTAAATGGCATGGTATGCATCCTCTGACAACTGCCTGGCCATAGTTAGGACCAGTATAAGGCCATGTTTTGGTACCGGACACTGTGTTTACTTTAAGGAACCAGAAAGTCTACAGCAGGCCCAGTGTTAATGGCAAGTGTAAGGCATCTGTAGCAGCTGCTGAGAGCTCTGTGCTGTCCTCTAACTGGTCATGGCTTTGCCCAATCAATGCTTTTGCCACTCAGGTAGTAATTACCTGGGAAATTCTGCCTTATGGCATGCGTGCTTAGGTAAGCTTCCCCAAAACCTTCAGGAGAACTCTTGCAGTTGTATGCCTTACTGGAAATGGTTCTAGCTTTTGGAAAACAGCACTTCTTATTACCTTGTAAAGAAGCTAATGTGGAGGAATGAAAATTTTAAAGCCAAATTAGTGGAATAAGATGCCGGGGTTGATTGCATGTTCAAACACTGCCTAGTGCTACAAAGCCATGGACACAAAAGAGTTAATAATAATTGAATCCTTTTAAATCTTGAAAAGAAGTGTCATTCCTATGAGAGAGAAATTTCACTTTCTGGTATATGCCCACTTCAGCGTGAAAGGGCGTACATAGAGAGTGGCTGAGGCAGCAATCAGCAATGTGCAGGACAGTTCCCAAAAGGAATTGTTTCACCATAACAAAACTTTTAAAATACCACACAAGAGGAAGAAATGGAGCTGAATTTTTATGTATTTAAATTTTTATATTACATATATATTATATGTATTTCTATATTATATATAAATTTCTATATTATATATTACTTTTTATCCTACAATTATTCTGCATATAGAGAACTTATTTTCAAAAACCAGCTACTCCCAAACTCAGCAGATGTGCAAAGGCTTTCTTAATATAAGCACCTGTCGCTCCTTGCTGTGACAACCTCACAATTTATGGGCGGCTGAGCTGATACTAGGACATTCTCATTTCAGATATGTAAATTCTTCCATTCTGAAGCAGACATCAATGTTCATTTGTAAATTTCTATTAAATTTCACAAATGTGGAGAAGATGGCAAAATCCGCACCACTAGAAAGTTAGAAATGAATTCTGTCTGATTTTTCAATCAGATTCATCCTTTAACAAAGTGTTAAGGATAGATGAAATTCTGTAGGAAGAACTGAAACACCTCTTTAAACGCATGCGAAGCTAACAAACATTTCCATCTTTCTGTTAATTGGCTATTATAAGCAAATAAATACTTAAAACAGTAACTGACAGGGAGGAAAAGCTAGTACCGTCTGAACATTATCCTTCTAGATAGCAGGATTTTTTCTGGTAGTATCTGCAACTGCAGTTTGAGACCCAATATGTTTAAAATGTTTATAACTTGTCCTTGTTCTTTCACCAACCAAGATGTTCTCTTCTTATGCCTCAATACTATATGTGCTCTTTGTTGCAAAGAATCAAAACTCTTGCATTGTACTTTTTGGACAATTTGCCTTTTTGTTTCTTAAATTCAAAATAGCCATATAAAATCTCCATGGAAGCCATAAAGATGTCCCTGTATGTTTTATACCCTTTCTGGATGCCATGCTTTTGTGCCTATGGTTGGGGGTGGGGTGTGGACCGTGCAAAAAGCCACCGCTATCTTTTATCAGACAAAGAATGTAAAGAAATGCTGGCAGCATCCCAGTACAAAAGCCTGACCTCGCTGGCCCCTGAGGCCTGAGGCCTACACAGGCGTCTAGGCCTGGATATTTCCCGCGAACTGCTACAGAGAAGATCTGAGAAGGGACAGACATTGTGTCTCTCAGAAGCAAAGTCTCAGGTCTGAGGATCTAACGGGTTCTAGCTATACAAAGAGCAGGTTTGCTCATCTATTCTCTAGGTAACTGAATAGAGGGAGAAAATCAGCTGTACAGACCTTAATTCTTTAAAATTTAAAAGCTAATTTTGTGTCTTTTAGTCAATTTCCTGCACAGGAAGGAAGAATTTATTAACTGCCTTCTGGTAGTAAATGGAGTGTTAATGGGTAAGTACAACAATTCAACAGGTGCCAAGGAGATCTATGGAGGTATTATATCAATATTAATCGTAATGCATTCCAAATGCATTTGGAGAGTGATAGCTTTTTATTCTCCCTTATTGAGTTTATTTTGGAAACTCGTCTCCCTCCAAATGATAAAAATGTCTGGTCTATCTTTTTCTGGAGTGCTGAGGTCTTATTTATAAAATCATCCTACGGAAATGTTTTTGCACAGTTGTAAGTCATAGTGAGGAGGTAAGAATAACTGTTCAATTTTTAGAAAATAAGGACAGAAGTAGTTTAGGGGTTGAGTCAGACTTAGGGAGAAATGGTATAATGTGAAGCTCGTGCTTATAACTTTGAAACATGAACATTTACATGAGTGTAGTTGTATGCACAGGAAAATCCGAAAGGCAACAGTTCATCCACAGGGGGGAGAAAGAATGTTATTGTCTCACATACTTTGTTCTATTTTTGTTCTCCATTTTCCTGTAAGTTTAGACCAATTTAATTGTCAATAGCAATAAAACACATAAAGCTATAGTTTGTATATAAACTTGTAAAAAATGAAGAACAATTGTTAGTCCTGCTTTTAATAAACTTGTTTAGGATAAATTATTCTTTCAATTTGAATCAGGTGTCACTCAGAAGAACAGAAGAGAAATTTCTTCCCAAATGAAAATTACTTGAAGCCACACAGTAGGGCTATGTATTTCTGCAGAAAGAATCTTTCATCCCCAAGTTTATGTTTGGTCATCTCTATGTGCATAGATCACTTAGCCTTGACATGTTCCTTCCTAATGGAAAGAATAATAATCTTAAAAGATGTGTTGGTTGTCTTCTGCTGCAGTGGCAGAACTCCTGAGGAAATCAACTTGAAAGAGGGAAAGACTATTTTGGTTCACTTTTCCTGAGACTTTATTCTGTGGTTGTGGAGGGGCAGAGCTGCTTACCTTATATCAGCTGGGAAGCAGAGAGAGGGAGGGAAAAAGAGAGAGAGAGAGAGAAACATCGAGAGAGAGACAGAGACAGAAACATCAAGAGAGAGAGAGAGAGAGAGAGAAAGAGAAACAGCAAAAGAGAGAGAGACAGAGAAGGGGAAAGAGTCTTGATTCCATGAGATCCTTCCAAAGCACATCCCTCAATGACCTACTTGTTTCAATTGGGCTCTACCTCCTAAGAGTTCCACCACCTTGAGGCAGGAGGACTGCACAAGTTCAGGTCAGCCTGAGCTACTTGAAAGATCCTTTCTCACAGAAAAAGAAAACCCAAAATATAACTGATTGGAAATTTGTGTTTGAGTTGTGTCTGGCATCACGACTATGTCCATTAGCCTTTGTATTGCATCTTGAATGTTGGCTTTCTATTTGAGTAACTCGCCCCTACTTGTGCATTCCTTGTTGATGACATAAAATCTAAAAATCAGAAAAGATGGTAAATGCCAATGATGAAAAACAAGTTTTTTGTATGTATAAGAAGATTTTAAGCATGAGTTAGCATGAGAGCATGAGTTAGCATGAGTAAGGGAATGGAAGGAAGGTGATCTTAGCTCAGTGGAGCCACCTGCCGGGCTAGCTCAGGTCCCGAGTCTTCTTCACCTCATATTCCCTTTAGCTGGAAGGGTCTTGTCATATCCTGCATTAAGGTATGCAACACGGAAGGCTGGTGGGCATGAGTCACCATGCCCAACACTGTTGTATGTGGTTACGAGCAATCGAACTCAGGACCTTGAGCTTGCAAGGCAGGCGCCAGAACCACTGAGCTAACTCCTCAACCCCAGGATCTCTGGGTTTTTTAAGAATCTGATGTGTAGCAGACACAGACAATGAAACTAGATTGCTGAGTGAAATAGGAATCTCAAGTGTGGACTAAGAGAGACACTGAAAAATAGAAGATGAGGGCAACTGAAAGTGATGGAAACACTACAAACACGACTGTGTGAAAATTAAAGAAAGTGAAAACTACAGTGACCAATGTTTATATATATATATATATATATATATATATATATATATATATACACACACACACATATATACACATATATATGTATATATATGTATGTATATATGTATATATATGTGTATATATATATGTATGTATATGTGTGTACATATATATACATGTGTGTATATAGATATAGATATAGATATACACATAATATATATATATATTTTTTTAGGTTTTTTGAAACAGAGTCTTGCTTTGTAGTTGAGGCTGGCCCTGAGCTCAGCCTCAAACTCACATCACAGCAATCCTCCTGCCTCTGCCCCCTTAGTGCTGGGATTACAGGCGTGAGCCACCACACTCGGCACTGTGGTATGTGGTACTGGTTGCTGCTGGGCGTGAGTCTCCACACCCAGTATTGTATGTGGTTACTGGGGAATCAAACCCAGTCCCTTGCGCTTGCAAGACAGGTGCCAGAACCACTGAGCTAACTCCCAGGCCCCAATGTTCACATATTTTCACTTGAGAAGTTGGGAGGACAGAGGTTGAAAAAGCTTTTAGGTATCCTGGGCATTCCTAGCAATCATTTCAATTCTTTCTCTGACTGGTGTGTTGTGTGATCACAGATAGTAAGAGCGTTCTATCATGGCTCCTTTTTTTTCCCTCCCAAGTACAATATTAGAGAAGTTTAAAGTGCTTATGTTTGGAAATATGACTGTGTGTACCCATAAAATTTTAGTTCCTGAAAACAAACATCTCTGTGTCTTAGGCCAATCAGTTAGAATTTCAGATCTCAAAGTTCAGGGGATAAAATTTAAATTAAAAAAAAACAAATAAACCTGAAATTGTAGCTCAGTAACAGAACATTTGCCTACTGTGCTGAAGACTCTAAGTCTGCAAAGAATTTAAAAAATAGATTGAAATTAAAGCTAAAACTATAGAGATTTATTGAATTATAATATCCCACTGCCTTGTTGGTTAAATGGGTACTTTTTCCAAAGGTATGTTTAGCCTGTATGTCACCCATGATAATACTTTTGACATAGTTTTCTAAGGTACTTTTTAAAAAATCTTTATTGGTACATTAAATATACACATCATGATTGCACTCCATAATGGGGATTTGTACCAGTATAAGACACAACTTAATTCTCATTTTTTCCCATAGCCCTACCCACCCTACCACCCCCCATATACATAAAATTTGTTTCCTTACTTTTTTGCTACAATCTTCTGAGGTACTTTTTAAGAAAATTGACTGGTTTTATTTAATGTCATATGCCTCACTCTAAAGTTTATTTAACACCTAACAAAAGTTAAGACTTAAGCGCTAATAAAAGAGAAAGAACAACCAAAAGAAAAAAAAAAAAAAAACAACAAACCCTGGACATATGTAAAATCAACTCTTTTGTAACAGAAACTATAAAAAATTCTAATTTCTAATTACATGCATAAAATAAAAATAGGAAACTTACAATGGAAATAAAGAAAGAATCAAATAGGAGGAATTTGAGAAGTATTAATTACATGTGCACAGAAACATTGCCACGCATATGTAAATAATATTACTTCAAATTGACCATAAAGTTTAAATTACTTTCCACACCATCCAAATAAGAGCAGTATAAAAAAATAAATAAAAAAATAAACAGAAGGAAAAGAAAAAAGGTAGAAGAAACTAACTTTGATTAAAATAATATTATAACCCTCTAAGGAAAAACACAAAAAATGTACTTGCTGACAATTTAGTGGTTACTCTGGGTTCTCACGGATGTGCCACTTCCAATGTTATTTTGTTTCTAACCTGTCAGAGCTGAGGACTGAGAGATATTCCAGTAGATTCATAACCTTCACCTGTATTTCTCAGAGCGTTATTCTCCTGGTAGGGAAATTTTGTTAGAGTTTTACTGTGTTGATATAAAAACTTCAGTGTGCAGTAAGCAATTAACTTTCCACTGTTCTTTTGAGTTAGAAACTTAAAAAATAAAAAAGGTGAGAACTTTTCATACTTATTTCCCAGTATTCCAGTAGATGTTCCTGTAATACAGTAAAATATGCAGTGTTTTAAGATCTGAATCAATAAATTGAGAACAAAATCACAAAGGCCTTATTTTCATAATTCAGAATATGTGGAATATGAGAACAAAAAAGAAAGAAAATTCCACAATCACCTTTGCAACTAGATTTGTATGTATTGTGTAATAGATCTCCCACCAGTAATTCTAATAAATTGTCATGCTGTTCATTACACTCATATATATTATTTTAAATCATTGGATAAGGCAGCACATAACTTTCTCTGTCTTCTGCATATAATCTATTGTTTATGTTAATCTTCATTTTTTCAAACCTGTGTTAGTATGTAGCTGGTGATGTACACATGCCTCCTCTTATCCAAATTGCAATGATTGCCTTTAAACTTAAGTAACAGCATTTCCTCTCCATGGAATACAGGCCTAACAGTGAAATACTGAAGTTAAAACATGTTGCCCCTCTGTACATATTGTACAGCACACTCTGGGCATCCCTATGACATCAATTTTTCCCAATCTGGAAAGGAAAAGTTGAATCCAAATACTTTAATTGGTATTCTGTACATGTAAGTTCTATTTATAATCTATAGTCATTCATACACTGACAAATATTATTTGCTGGTCATTTTCCTATTGACTTCTAAGATATTTATTTGTAAAGGTTATTGTGTTCTAGTGGGCCAACTTTTTTGAATATTATAACCAGGTTATTGTCTTGTGCTGATGTGTAATTAAAACTTTTCTAATGCTGTGGAATATTGCAATGTTCCACCGGCATTCAGCGTAAAAAGAATTTACCTTTGCAAGTTATTGACACTATCACTTACTGAAGGCTGTTTTTATGTTAGTGAAACTATATCTTTTTCTTAAATATGAGATGTTGACTTGGAAAAAATAATTATTTTTAAAATTCCTTTTTATTTTCAAGTTGAGTAACTTTGGAATTTATTTTGGTAAGCGATGTAAAGGAGAAGTCTAACTTTATTGCTTGCCCAATGATAGCAATTCTGTCCAGCAGGAATTAGTGAAGAATTCAATCTTTTAAAACCTACTATGAGACACCATATTTATCTAGCATATTATAATATTAACCATGGAAGGTACTCGAAGGGCATGGGTGACATGCTATGCCTTAAAAAGACAGCACTGGTAATTAGTGTCTCAAAATATAAGAATATACTTGTTATTTCTGTAAGTTGTATGATTCTTAGAGAATTTTACTGATTTTAATTAGGAACTAAAGCCTACTTTTACAACTTAATTTATAGCACCAATTCTCAAGCATATGTAAATTTTGGCTGAATAATATAAAATAATGCTGACTAGTATTTTTACAATAAAATTGTAACAAGAATCTGTGGCATAAACCTTTTCCTAGACATTCCATTAAGATTCTACCCAGTGAAAATATTCTACATTTATGCTGCATATCAAGGTATTAAAAAGGCATAGTATGAATAACACTGACTTGAATGCAATTTATAAACCTTATTTTATGTGTGTAAAAATATAGAAATACTTTATTTCAGATGAAGAATTAGCTTCCTGTCAGGAAAAATTTAAATTAAGACTTCTTGCTTTACACTTTGGTAAAATCAGATTTGAAATCCATTTTTTAAAGCTTTATAAATCAGCAGAGCTTAGCACAGTATAATTTTGTTGTTGTTGTATGTGAAAATATTTAGACCTGGACTGGGAGTGTTTTCCAATCATGCCAAGCAAAAGCAATCACCTAGATATTAAATTCTGAAAAAAAAAGTCAAGGAATATAAATGCACAGGAATGAAAGAAAGCGCCTAAAGCACTATTTCTCCATAAAAGTACGAATACTAAAAATAACTGCTGGGCAGAATCTCCGGAACATGCTCCACTACTCCTTTTTTAAAAAATATATAAATATTAAGTTGGTGAAAACTCTTTTTAATCAAAAGTCTACCCTAGAGAACTAGTTTTCTTTACAATATGTTCGAAACACATATTTAATGTTTTCTTTTACACACCTTACTTTCCTGGGTAAAAAAAAAAAAAAAAAAGTAGCTATCTTTATCTAGACATACTTTTGAGGGAAGGAAATGGGATTGTTCTGGATTTGTTCATCCACTTAGTTAAGAACTATCCCCTAATTAACTCTTGTTACATTTGATGCCTTGGCCCCAAAACTAGAATAGACTGTGCAAGTGATGGCTGCAAGGTAACTTTCACATTTATTTCATCACAAATGCAAGAGCAAAGCTTCCATTTTCCCATCCCCCATTGTATCAAAAAGTGGGTCCTTGTCACACCAAATTAGAATCACATTAATTTGTGAGATAGTCTACATCACTTCTCAGTTGTAGGTCACACTTTATGGGTTAAGAGCTTAAAGGAAGGATACCAGCCTTACCCACCTAGGTCTCTGGGACCACCTTGTCACTTAATCTCTGGGGAGTAGAAGGAAGATCTCCTCTGCCTCAGTTTCCCAATGTACAAAAGGAGAATAAAACAATAATAAGATTGTTACTGGACTTGATTAGAGTGAATTTAGAAAAGTGCATGGAATACCACCCACAACATTTGTAGATTCTAGAGGTGACAGGGTCACCATTTTCTAACTAAAGAGAAAAACTTTTGATGTTACTTCATTATTTTGTATACTTTTTGAAATGGATAACAACAGTATAGCTAGACTTGTATTTGACAGGACAAAAAACTTTTAAAAAGCTTTAAGAACACGACAAAGAGATAAAAAGTCAAATCCTGTGTTTTAATGGCATTGACTAAGGGCCCCACATCTTTTTCAGTGTAATCTTAGATTAATCAAAGTCTGCAAGCCTTTCCACCCTTGGATAATGAAAATAAATCCTAAATATAACTTTATAGGATAAAATAAAAATGGAAAAAAGTCTCCTTTCCTTAAAATAATACTAAAAAAAAAAAGAAAGAAAAAAGGCTATACTTTATTCCTATTTAACCAAGTGATTAGCACAGTGGATTGCTGGTTTTCCTCTGCTTTTTTTTTTTTTTTTTCAAAAAAAATTTTCCATTAAGCAAGTTCTTTAAAACAAATTTGAACTTTTCCCATCCTAGTGATTCCCACGGACAGTTGGCAAAGAATCTTGGATAACTTGCAAAACTGGGATTTTTTCCAGGCATGAGTAACTTGTTAAAAAGCCACTATTTCCTTAATACTAACAGTAAATAGAGTTCACATCCACATAAATCCTTGGTGGCCCACTGGGGAAAGTTTTATGTGTATCTCTGTGTGTGTGTGTGTGTGTGTGTGTGTGTGTGTATAGAATCTTTTTTTATTCATAAAACACTTGGCTCTCAGCATGTCTGTTTATATTTTACTTCTTAAAAATAAATACACACGTTTATGCCAGTTGAGGTTAAAAGGTATCCTTTTTCCAGTTGCCTGCTGTGTGCCAATGACTTTATGATGGATGAGTTTAGAATACCTCACTAGAACTCCTGACTCACTCTTTTTCTATTTATCCTAATTTTAAAAAGGTATAAAATTAATCACTTTATAAATTAGAATGTATGTTGTTGAGCACTCTGAGTGTATATGGAAATTATAAGTGCAAAAAAATATTTTTCAGGGCCAGGGAGTTAGCTCAGTGGTTCCGGTGCCTGTCTTGCAAGCGCAAGGACCCGGGTTCGATTCCCCGGTAACCACATAACAATACTGGGTGTGGAGACTCACACCCAGCAGCAACCAGTACCACATACCACAGTGCCGGGCGTGGTGGCTCACGCCTGTAATCCCAGCACTCGGGAGGCAGAGGCAGGAGGATTGTGATGTGAGTTGGAGGCTGAGCTCAGGGCCA
>PVIR01003186.1:0-91088 GCA_004026965.1 Petromus typicus
ATATAATTTCTATTTAAGTATAGTATACCAATTATATCATCTTAAATTAAACTTTTAAAATGGTTTGAGCAACTATTTTCAAATTTCATGTAAAAAGGAAATAGATTTAAGTTCTGAAATTCAGCAGATTTTTGCAACCATATATATAATAAAGAGTAAAACCTTGTGAGTCAAGGTAAGATAGTCTAAAGCTTAAAATAATTCATTTGAAATTAATGTAAAAAGAAAGTATTTCATGCTACATAGAGAATTAAATATTCTATAACTATATCTTACTAAAGTTTTTTGCACTGGTCATAGGATTTGCCAAGAAAACCAGACAATTTTTAAAGATGGTAATGCTAAATTAATTCAGCGACTGAAAATTTGCTTCTTATGTTATTGGCAATCTACATTTCTAAGTTAGCAACCTCTGAAATACAGTTTAGCTAGTTCTGTTGTGAATAAGAATGTAATGCCAGAAAAGGGAGTATTAAACTACCCCAGTTGTTATTCCAACAGCAAAGTGCAGTTCCTGAATTAGTTTCTTCCAGATCTCAAAGTCTTTCACTCTAGCATTTGTTGCACCAGTAGTGCACTGTCAGTGCTGAAGTCTCTTCTGTTTCCAAAACTTAGGTCTGTAGAGAAAATTCCAACTCATTGGGATGAGCAGCCTCTCCACCTGTCTGCAAGAGGCTTCTTTGTCTGCTCTTGATGCCTCTGCATGAGAAAGCACAAATTTAGGGCCTGAAATGAGGGTCTAAGAGCAGTCTAATCAAAGAAACCCCTTGTGCCAAATAATTTTGCTGCTTGTACAGTGCCATTTTGTGCAAGTGGACAATAAGAAGATGGTAGAATGTGAAGCAGAAGTATTGTACTTTGACTTAGGACAGAGAGAGAATAAGTACAGCAAGATACTTAGGTTCAGTGCAGTCCCCGAGGAAAAGGACAAAACAAGAGAAAACACAGTCAAATGGTAACCTGAGGGTTGGAACCATTACCAATATGGCTACCACTGAGACAGGGCACAGCTGAGAGCTAGAATGTGACAGAGGGGCTCTGAGGCCATGTGGATGACCATGTCTGACCACAGCCTGTCTGTGGGAAGAGAAGATTCTTTTTCTCTTCCTACTTCGTGCGGATCCAAGTCCGTCCAGTGGAGCATTAATAACATCTGCACACTTTTGCTGTAGGAGAGAGCGTAGGGAGAGCCTGTGTAATGGGAAGTGACAAGAACTTACCAAGGTGGGAATAAGACAGCAGAGGTGATTTAGAGCAGGCTACCCAGTCAGGATAGACAGCAGGTGTGTTTCCTAGAGAGAGATCTTGCAGTCAGGGCCAGAAGTTGGGGTTTTAATAAGGGTCTGAGGACAGGGGAGAAGGGCCGAGGCAAGCAAACGTAGACATCACCAGGCTGGTGCTTTTTGGTTCCTGTTGACATTTCACACTTCTTGTATCTATTGACAAGGCCATTTATTCTGGTCTCACAGATGCTTTTAGTTCTTGGATGAGGATTCAGGACTTACTCTCAAGGAAGAGGTGTTGTGTCTACTTGTATCTTGTGCTCTTTCCACTCAGGTTTAGTGCAGTGCCTTGGACAGCTTCATGTGTCCCGGGAAGGACTGTGTCAGCAGAAAATGTCTTTGTTCAGAATTTTAAGCCTTTTCTCACAACTTCTTGATTTGTCACTGAGCTGCCCTGAGTGAGAGTGGAAATGGGAAAGCTCCCTGGGCTGCATTTTGGCTAACACGTATGTGATGCAATCATTGGCATGGAAATTCCATTTCTGGGTTCATATCTGCAGAAATAGTGCACATCTTTGCTCAGGCTACTCCAGCAAAAGAAGTAAATGTGCATATCTGGTTTTGTTCAGAAATTGATTCTATATAAAGAATAAATTTATAACAAAAAACCCAGATTACTCTTGGCAAAGAAGCCAAGAATGCTAGCAAACTAAAACAGGGTAGTCCTTAATTTTGGTCAGGTGATCAAAATTTTACTATTTAGCCCCTAAATTGCTGAAACTATTGGGGAAAAACAACATGAATATGTTAGACATGAGAGGATTATGATTATATAGATATATTAGTTGAAATCAGACAATGTCCCTAGAACCTCAGTATTGAAGCTACATGGACTTCACTGTCCAGTGTAGAAGTTGTTAAAAAGAAAATGGGAGAGAATAGAAGAAGCCAGTTACTCTAATAGACTTGTTTAAAAAACAGAGGCTAAGATTCAGGATCCACTGGCCCAGGGCATCAGTTCTTCTCATTCCTCTACAATTTCACTCTAAAATATAGGGCAGGAACTTTGGACAGTGGCTTCCATCTGAATTCACAGCCAAGTGATTTTTTTTTTTTTTCCTGCCAAGAGCAGCCAGACTTGTCAGGAAGTGCTGTCATGTGAGCCTCAGCTCCTGACTGCACCAATGCGCCATTAAGAACTCTACTCAGACATCAGTGAGGCTCTTACAGCAGAAAAGCAATTCTGTTTTTTCTGCAGAAAATAAGTTCTGTTTTCTTTTGTCGTATTATTATGAGGACTCTCTAATAAGACAGTATACTGTTTTTATTTTACACCTTGAATGACTACAAAAACGATGTCAGCAAGGACACTGAAAGGATTCAGTGAATAAAATTAAATGCCATTATGTCTTCTGTGCACGACTCCACCAGCTTGCTGACTCCGGGTTCTGATACCAGCAGAACCCCCGATAGACAAGATGATGCTGAAGTCGAGTCCCAGGAGAATGCTGTTGCCCATGTGTCTTCTGATCTTGCGGTGGTTTGTAGCTCATCAGAAAGGTGCTGCTCTTTCCTGACAGGAACTACCGGTCGTTTGTGGTCCTGTCTGGCTGAGCTCTTCTTGTCTAGTGCAGAGCCGTGTTTCAGGGCCTGGGAGGGGGGAGGAAGGGACTCTGGGTTCTGTCTTTGTCAGACTGCATAGCTGGTGTAGGCCAGATGCATTACATGCAAAAGCAGTGCTGGGAGCCACCAATAATCACGACCCAAATAAAGAAACTTTCTTTTAAATATTCCCAAGAAACTCAAAATATAAATAAAGAGAAAAGTAGAAAAGAGATGATGGAAAACAAGGTGATAGATATGTTACAAATAGGAAGGGATGGAAAGATTTAGGAAGAAGGGGAGAAGAGAATAAAAAATAAATTTCATCAAATAACCGTGTCTGGTGGCCACCCAAATGTTCTACTGAGATTTTACCACAAACTAGTGGGAGAGAAACTCTTAAAAGCAAATACAAATCTTGGTTAATTCAGAATTCTCAAACCATGATAATTCTAAAGTATTTCTAGCAATCAGAGCCATATATGTTGATTACAAAAAGTTTAAATAGAAGGCAGTGAAAAAAATCAGTAATATCTATTGTTAAGAGTTTTTTATACTTAAACATTTACATGTGTAGGTATTTCTTATTTCCATTATGTTTTTTTTAAAATAAATGTGTTATAAGCTAAATAAACATCTTTATATACTGAATTCAGTCAAAAGGCTACAAAATTGTGTTCCATATTTTAACATGTACTTCTTAAATATGACAACAGTTGTATGCCAATTTGGAGGCCAAGAATAAAGAAAGTGGAATTGAAAGTTAATAGAAACAAATTTGCAAAAAAAAAAAAAAGTTGCCATTCAGGTGCACCAATAAAGACGTAACTGGTCTAAAGTATTTTACACAGGACGTTAGAACCACACCAGCAGAGCCTGTGCTGAGAGGCCCAGATGTTACAATATCAGAATACATGCCTCTGAAGACTATTTTTAAATTAATCAAGTTTATTGGTACTTTTAGGTATACATGACGGCCACATGCATGATAAGATATTTTTCCTTCTATGTGATGTATCTTGATTCTCCTCCTATCAGCACATTATATTTCTTGTTGAAATAAAACCTACAGGTGAATTTATAGAGAATTAAGCATTTAAAAAGAAGAAATATGAGCAGAAATCCTAGAAATGGTTCTGTCGATACTGTGTCTGGTTGCCATGAACACAGGCAAAGAGCAGACCTTCAACTCTGCTCTCCAAACCCACTGCACTGCATCATTCAGCTAGACAGTGCTGGTGGCAAAACTCGCTCTGCATCTTGAGCATCAAAAGCATCAAAGTCGCCTCATGATAGAGCTCTCTTAAAAGAGTTCCCCCACAGTGGACATAAAAAATGCAAAGTGTTCCACAAAAATAGACTTGCACCGCTGCAGAGACCACCTCCCGTCAAACCCAAACTCTTCTATTATGAGCAGGGTTGTGTTGTATTGTTTCTTTATTTTAGCAGATCTTGCTTTTTTTTTTTTTTGAGACAGGGTCTCACTTTGTGGTTCAGTCTGGCCCTGAGCTCAGCCTCGAACTCATATCACAGCAATCTTCCTGCCTCTGCCTCCCGAGTGCTGGGATTACAGGCGTGAGCCACCACGCCCGGCATTGTGGTATGTGGTACTGGTTGCTGCTGAGCATGAGTCTCCACACCCAGTATGGTATGTGGTTACCGGGTATCGAACCTGGGCCCTTGGGCTTGCAAGACAGGTGCTGGAACCACTGAGCTAACTCCCTGGTCCTGTAATGGCCTTTCCGTTCCATGTAGTACTCCTATCTCTTTGTTTCTCACGTCTGCTGTTTCTCATGGCTGCTTCAAGCGGGATACGTGGCACAGATACCTTAATTGGGAAAGAGTTCTTGGGGAATAGATGATGTGGGGCATAAGTTAACTGTAGGGTCCTATAGAGATAATTAGGGGCCACTGAGAGAAGCAAGTGGCAGGGATGCTACTGTGTGGTGCAGCAAAAGGAATAGGAGGGACAGACAGACAAAAGAGTATGTGGAGGAGGAAGAGGAGGAGGAGGAAGAGGTGATCGAGTTAGGGGAAAGGGTGAGTGTGAGCATGACAAATGATCCCAATTTTGAGGCAAAAGACAACTGATTTGAAGCTGTAACAGGTTCATAAAGCACACAGGACAGTGTAGATTAGAAAGACATCAATCATTAGTATAGCAGAGAAAGACAAGGGCTGACTGAATAAGGGAAGCACTTAAAACGGTAAAATAGCTAATGGAGGGAATTTAATTGTCTTCTGAAATTCAGATCAGCCTGAAGTAAGAAGGAAAGGTTACTTATGATTTCCAAAAGAGAGTTCAGCAGGATGCAGCCTTACCTGGGAGAGATGTACCCTCTTGGGAGGGGCTAATTGGGGTGCTAGAGATGACCAGGAAGTACTTTGTCCACTTGGACCAAAGTTCAGAACCTGAAATGGTCCAGTTGGCCTCTGAGGCCTTCAGGTAGCTTCAGTCTTTGGGGCCACTCCAAGCAGGTCTGGGAAGGAGCCAGGCATGGGTCCTTGGGGTCATGGCTTGGGCAGCTGTCAGCATTGGGCAGTCTGACTTCCAGTGGGTCCCCACAGGAAGAACACATCTTTGGAGGAATCCCAGACTGTGGGCATTCTCTACCTCAGTGACCATTTTGTTGGAATTTGAAGCATGGCCCTGGATAGGCACTTCTGGTCAGGGGTGGCCTGCAAAGTCCTTCTTCTAGGTAAGAAATCAAGTGATCTTGATGTCCTGTGACCTGGGGTTTATTTTGATAGTTCCCATATGGATCCTCTCAAGGAACAGCCCTGAGGCCCTCTGGAAGGTGAAGGTTAAGATGACTGCCATTGTTCCGATAGGACTGGCCCAGGGAGTGTGTTCATTCCTATCCATCTGGGTAGAGAGTAGAGCTAAGGATGATGGTTACATCTCTCTATATACAACTATAAACATAGAAAGCAGAACAAGCCTTTATTTTGGCAGGAGAGGGGATAGAGAAAAAGTCTCTCACAATCTGAAGCTTCCAGTGGGGATGGCCAGCAGTGAAATCTGAGGAGTGAGTGTCACAAGGGGGCCTTGTCAGAATAAACAGCTGAGGACAGAGCTTGGCAGGCCTCCATGGAGGGTCACTCTAGCCACATCTTGGCACCAGATTATCAGAGGTGTTCAGAGCAGAGAGACCACCCAGGCAGGTTTTGTGAGAGCAGCTAGGCTGTTCACTGTGAGTGACAGTAAATGAGTCCAAGAAGAGAGTCATCGATGAGCAAGGGGAGAAGAAATATTTCTAAGGGGGAGTTGTGGGGGTGGTTGCCAGGTATTGAAGGTAGCTGCTGAGTGTCAGTCTGAGAATACACTGCCTTGAGGAGTGTGGAGGCAGACACGTGGAGTCACACTTCTTGGAATTAGTAGTGATGCAGGTGTTTTCTGAAACTGAGGCCGCTGTAGCTGTGCACAGACCTTCTGGAACTAAGGCCGGGGGCGTGCTGCTCTGAAATGGCTTCTCTGCTGGGTGTGACACTACTCCTGAATAGAGCATAGTTAGTTAAACTTTCTTAAAAACAAAAGAGTTAGGGATGAGATTGTGAATAAGGTCACTTTCACCTGCTGAAGGCTCAGTTTCCTCATGCAAAGAAGTCAAGATAATATTACTAAAGAAGGTTGATATAAGTATTGATTTGAATTACTTATCAAAAGTAGTCATTAATAAATGCTACATAAACATATTATGATTGCTATAAATGACTATCTAGATAGTAGTTAGGATCAGGGGTGAAATCCAATTATCATCAGCACATCTGGCCTTTCAATTTTCTCCAGTTAAATTCACTAAGACAAATTTGGTTCATGTTCAGAACGGTGGCCGTGACAGTACAGATGCATGAAACTCTTGCTATGACATTCAGGAAAATAGAAAGCACTGTATTGCTTGTTAGCCAACTACCATTACAAGGGGGAAAATCATGAGTCAAGCTGATCACTATTTGTATGTAATTCAAGACATAGATGAGAAAGTAAATACTACTTTTATGGAACATACAGAGTTTGGTGGTTGAACAATTTTTCTTCCTTTATCTCTCTTTTTTAATTTGTATGTAACTTAAGTTTATTCCGTAGTTATGAAATCCTTCTAAGTTTAGGACTAAAATATTGTATACCTCTATTTGTTTTCTGAACACCTAGCATTTTTCCAGTTGGTATTTCAGTGTTTTTTTCTCTCTATCCATTACAGGTGATTCAGCCTCAAGGAAACAAGAAAAATCGTTCATTGTTCCAGGTTGTCAGTGTGACAGAGAAAATTCTTTGAATATTTTTTCAACTCTCAAAATTTGAGGAAAAAATTAGAATTAGAAAAAGTATTCGGAAACAATTCTGCAAAGAAATCGTGAGGTCAGAGCTGAGGGTGCAGTTTGGTGAGCAAGAGCTTGGCCAAGACTCTAGGCTGGACCATTAATGCAACAAAAATAACTAAATAATTAAAGATTCTATTAAGGCTTTTCTAATAATTAATTATCTTATTCAATCCCACCTTCTTTTTTGTTCCATATCTCGTAATGGCAATTTCCTCATTTCTTCCTACTAGATGTAATTGCAAACATCTGACATGATTTGTTTCTTATTGGTGCATTTTATATACACAGTATGATCGTATTCAACATGGAGAGTTTGTCCCAGTACACAACTTATGTTGGCTTTAATTTTTTTCGCATTTCCTTGCCCTCACTATAACTCCCACCCCTATATACATTAGCTTTGTTTCCTTTTTTAACTATCAATTTTTTCTTTCACTTCTTTACTTACCCCTACCCACCTTTTGCCTTTTCCTTTTAATTTTCTTAACAATTTCTTACTGTTTCACAATATTTTATCATAAATTTTGGAACTCATTTATATTTTCTGTTTCTCCTATCAGAGAAATGGTATATGTCCTAAAGGTACATCTACTTGAGTATGACTCAAACTTATCATGCTCTATGGCTGAATAATACTCCATTACACACACACACACACACACACACACACACACACACACACACACACACACACATATATATATATATATTTATATACATGGCATAGGGAAAGACTTTATGAGCAGAACCGCTGCAGCATGGGAACTAGCAGAACGATTCAACAACTGGGATCTCATCCTATTAGCTTCAACTAATAAGTATATATATATATACACACCACATGTTTTTTATCCAGTCTCCCAGTGATGGGCATTTGGGTTGTTTCCGAGATTTAGCTATCACAAACTGAGGTACTGTAAATGTGGATGTACATATGTTGCTGTGATATGAATCTTTAAAGTGTTTCATGTATATACCTAGTAGGGAAATAGCAGGGTCAAATGGGAGCTCTAATGCTAGTTTACTGAAGAATCTCCATACTGATCTTCACAATAGTCACACCAGTCTACATTTTCACCAACAGTGAAGAAGAATTCCTTTCTCTCCACAGCCCTGCCTGCATTTGTTATTGGTTGATTCCATGACAGTAGTCATTTTTTCTGGAGTGAGATGAAATCTCAATGTGTTTTTCATCTACATCTCTCAAATGACAGGTGACACTGAACATTTATTCATGTATTTCTTAGATGCTTTTTTTCCTTATATGAAAAGTGTCTGTTCACTTCAGATGCCTATTTTTCAATTGGGTCTTTAAATTTGGGGCATTGATTTTTAAAAATTCTTTATATATTCTAGACAGTAGCCCTTTATTTGAGAAATAGCTTGTGAAATTTTTCCCACATACTGTACATTGTCTTTTCTCTCTGCTAGTGGTTTCTCTTGCTGTGCTGAAGCTAATAGGATGAGATCCCAGTTATTGATTCGTTCTGCTAGTTCCCATGCTGCAGACATTCTGCTCATAAAGTCTTTCCCTATGCCAATGTCTTTGAGAGTTCTAGTTAACTTTTTTCCAGAATGCTTAGTGTTTCTGTTTTAATATTTAGGTCTCTAATCCATTTTTATTTTAGCTTAATTCATGGTGAAAGAGATCTAGCTTTGTCAGGGATTTAGCTCAAGTAGTACCACACCTACCTTGGAAGCATAATGGTCCAAGTTTGATACCCAGAATCAGGGAGAGAGAGAGAGAAAGAGAGAGAGAGAGAGAGAGAGAGAGCGGGAGAGAAAGAGAGAGAGAGAGAGGGAGGGAGGGAGGGATGGGGAGAGGGAGGGAGGGGGAGGGGGGATCTAGCTTTAGTCTTTGGCAGGTTGAAACCCAGTTTTTCTATCACTATTTGTTAAGGAAGATATCTTTCCTCCATTGAAGTATTTGGCTCGTTTGTCAAAGATGAGGTGGCTTAGTATATATGAGATGGCATTGTTTCTGAATTTTCTAGCCTGTTCCACTGATCCATGGATCTGTTCCTTTGTCAGTACCAAGCTGTTTTTATTACAGTGACTTTGTACTATAGTTTAAGGGTGGGAATTGTGATACCCCTGCCATGGTAGGCTCTGTTTTACATGAATAGTAATGTTCACCTAACTAGGTTTACAGTTGTTCTGGGAACTCAGACTGCCATTGTAAATGCATAGGAGTATTCTACAATCTCAGCTCACTCCATTTAAAATTTGGTGCTAATAAAATAATTTCAACTTGAAGAATGTTTAAGTGCAGCATTTCCAACTCAATATTATTTCATTACCAACACACACACACACACACACACACACACACACACACACACACACTTCATATTTTATTGAGAAAATGAGGGAAGTCATAAACTCAGGTTCCATTTTATAGGCCCATGAGCATCATTGCAGATAGAATATAAAGCAAAATTCTGTAAATGAAATTAAAAAAGAGAGAAGAACTAGAAGATCTGGCAGAACTAAAAGAATGAATGAGAGCTGAAAGGAATGTGTACTGCACTTTGGTTCACTTTAGAAGCTCATCTGTTTCATTCATTAGTTCTAATTCTTTGATAAAAGACAAATTGATTACAGAACCTTTCAATATTCCCATTCTGACTCATTTTTTTCCTGTTTGGACTCCCTTTCCATTTCATACAAAAATTAATCTTTTTAGTCATTCCATATTTCCAATAGCCCATTTACAATCAATCCTATTTATTTTCTTTGAGGCAGACTGATTATACAAAACTGGCATTACCAAGATGGTGTTGATCTGGGTGCTTGAAAGAGTGTTAGTCTAGATGTAGGTATGAGAATACTTATGGATGTGCTTAACAAAAATGTTTACAGTCAGCTGACTTTTAAGTAAAGCAGATTATCTTTTCTAATCAGCCAAAGGTCTTAAGAGCAAAGGTCTTAAGGGCAAAGAAGGTCAGAGGTTTGTGAGAAAAGGAATTTTTCCTCAAGAATATAATAGAAATCCTCTTTGAGCTTTCAGTGTGCCAATATTTTTTACACTTTTCTGACTTGCCAGCCCTACAATCATGCAAAACAATTGCTTAAGATCTGCCTCCCAGTGATGTATGTGTATGTATGGTATATATTATTGTACATCTATTAATATATTATTTATATGTATAAAACTAGACATAAACATATCAACCTCTTTATCCACTGTTTATACAATTGGCTCTGTTTCCCTGTAGAATTCTGACTGATTTTTTTTTTTTAAAGCAGCTGAAAGCTCCCCTGCAGAATGTGGGAAAGGGCCAAAGGAAATACATTTCTCTCTCAAAAGATCACTCCTTAAACAAGAAATATGAATTTTACAATGAAATCCAGAAAGATGCTTTTTAAAACATATTTGTTATTTATTTTCAAGTGAACAAAATCATGAATATTCAAAAATTGATCAGTGATTCCTGTCACACATCATACGTGAAATGATTCATGTGCACAAATTTTTGAAACACAGACAAAACTTGATAATAAAATTCAACTGAACAACATTTGCTTGGGTAGGCCTAAGAGGTTTTTATCTTCTTTCAAAGAGTTCATGGGGAGAGTGTGAAAGGAGAACTGAATAATTCTCCCTTGATTCACCCAGATTTGTCCTACCGTCCTTCCCTGAATTCATTGTACCCTCCTCAAAAGATGCACGTTGCTCAGTGTGCTAGAGGGTGGCCACTCGCTCAGCATGGCTTCGCACTGCGATTGTGCTGACGTTTGCTAAAATGCCCAAACCCAGTGGGATAAATAATTCAGTTTCCCTCAAAGATTTGAGGGAGGAGGTTGACGGGCTGATAAAAAGGGCTGCTGTGCACATCTGCTTTCAAAGGACGCAAAGACTTGCCAACTCTACCCTGGTGCACAAACGCGCCGTGACGTTCTCAGCCCAAAACTGAGACTCTCATTTTTCATCCACAGCTACTCTTAATTTCTGCTCTTCTGTTACGATAGCCGTAGACAGATAAGTCAAATGATTTGCAGCACAAACTGTAAAAGAAATTTCAAAGAGACAATAGGAAAAAAGAAGGTTTGGTAGATTTAGAAAATTCTTTTTCTTTTAAGACACTACAAAATGTGAAGCAGAAGCACAATGGCTTAATGAGTTTCTGTCTCTGTACTGTGACAAATCTACAATTTGGCCATTGTAAAAGTAATGATATGTTTCATTAATTTCATATGTTCTTTTAATAGAGTATTTGGAGGAAAGGCATTTTTGCTTTAGAAATGGGAGCAAAGGAACGCTGATAAAAGCTTCAAGTTGGCGTTCAGTACTTCCTGGAATACATTAATAACATTCAGTGGCCTTTTCAAACACACAGACGAGTCTCAAAGCGACGCTTTGTCTTTACACTCACGATCCTAATAACAGATGACTAGAAGTCTTTTCTTTCTCTCCCCACAGCCCACCGTCCCCACCCTGCACTTGGCATGCGTGCACATACTAAAAACGCTTCCACTCACACATTTGCGTTCTATAACCTCCATCTACGTGGGCTTTGTGGGCACCATCCCCTGGGATATTTCCAAATTACCTGTGGGGGTTGCTTTTCAGAATCATCACATAATCCCTAAAGACTGACTTGCTTTGTCACTACTGCCCTCACGGTGGAGTTCCTCTGGTTAGGGGCCTCCAGAACCTGAGCCACACAAGGGCTCAAGTACAGCTTTGTGAGGGCCTCCAGAAAGCACTTTTGCATGAACAGAGACAAGAGAGAGAAGCAAAGCCACCACGAAAGGATGAGCCCCTGAACAAGTGCTCTTTGTGTGCAGTGGGCCTGCAGTCCTGCCCGGGCTGGTGGAAGCCAGTGTCAGAGTCATCCTTCTTGGGCCACTTTCCCACCGACTCCTGTGTGCCATTGCTGGGGGGCGGCTGGGAGCCTGCAGTCTTGTCCTTTCCAGCATTTACCATTTGTGAATCAGTAGAAGCTATGAGGAGGGACTCCCCCACAGGGGCTCGCAGGGGACCATCAGAATGTGTGGGGACAGAGAGGCCCGAGACCGTCGGCAGAGCCATCAGGCGTCTCCCTCCTCTGAGTCGTTTATTCAACAGATTCCTTTCACCACAACGGCCCAGTGAGTTACACAGATGTCAGACCAGGCACTGGAACACCCGTGGGCCACACTTTTATTTATTTATTTATTTATTTATTTACTTTTTTAGGTTTTTTTTGAGACAGGGTCTCGCTTTGTAGTTCAGGCTGGCCCTGAGCTCAGCCTCGAACTCACATCACAGCAATCCTCCTGCCTCTGCCTCCCGAGTGCTGGGATTACAGGCGTGAGCCACCACGCCCGGCACTGTGGTGTGCGGTACTGGTTGCTGCTGGGGTGAGTCTCCACACCCTGTATGGTATGTGGTTACCGGGGATCGAACTCTGGCCCTTGTGCTTGCAAAACAGGAGCCAGAACCACTGAGCTAAATCCCTGGCCTGGGCCACATTTCTTTACCTTTGGAAACATGAAAAGTAAGTAGTAAGTCTTACTTGATTTGGACTTTAGAAAAAAAATCTTGCTCTATAAATATGGAACAAAATCATCTGCAGTCTACAAATTTATTCTAACATTGGTGAGATCATTGTGTTTACATTAACAACTGTCTTCTTTCCCTTAGTGAAATTTCTATGATTTTACTGTAACGTTGTAAAAGTAGAGAAGAGAAGGTTTGGAGAAGTGACCAGAAGAAAATTCACAGTTTGAAGTTTTCATATAGAAGAAAATCAATACCTGCCAGGTGTAGTAACCCAAAAGAGGAAAATGAGGACTCTTTTTGTTGTCTATTTTCTGCCCTGGAAAACCTTCTCACCGCAAGCCTGGAGAGTGAAGTGCCACACTAGTCACTCTTGGTGTAGCTGACATCTTGGCCACAGGCGACTTCGGGATGGTGGGATTTCTGCAGCAGCATTTCAGTGACTGAAATTTCAGTGACTGGTGCAAAATATCTTAAGACACCCACTTATCATTGGCAGCTTATTTATTTACTTTGATAAAATCTCTAGCCGCGCTCAGAGAAAACATTAATTCTATACTGATAGCCATATAATTACATTTCCCATTTATTTGGTTATCTGAGAGTGGGACTGTTGAAGGAGACTAGAATATAGTGAAAATAGTGGGCTGGAAATATGAGGAGAAATTCAAGTCTGGTTGGGTCAAGTATGCCGCATGCTAGGAGACACCCAAGGAGTCTGAGCACGCTCACTTCTGTGCGTAGAGACTGGCCTCTAGCCACTTGGGGGCCTCCAGTTCCTCCTCTAGTCTTGACTTCTTTGCTCAGCCAAGAGCTAACCATAAAAGGTAAAAAAAACTTGTGCCCCACCAATGAGCTACAGCCCTGTTGCCCCATGAGCTCATAGCCACGCCCACTCTCCTTGTTCTATATAAGCCTGTGTGGCTCTCAGTAAAGACAGGTGTTCACCGAATCCTCCCCAGAGTCTGCGTGGTAACTCTGCACACTTACCCTCCCAGTCCAGGCCTCTGAACCTACCACTCCAATGCCAAGGATGACTACAGCAATATACATACCCTTGGAAAAAAGACAAACCCCCCAAAAGTAGTTTGCCAACTAAGGACTGACTGAGGCCTCCGACATTTCTTTTCTTCCCACAGCCCACCACAGGGAGTGGGCTGCAGTCACCTAGTTGGCCTTCACTGATGGATAAGACACACGTAGTCATCCCTAGCCAAGCACCTATATTTCCAGATCTATTTTCTTGTTCAGAGCGTGAGTTTTCTTACTTGAAGTCGTCATACTCCAGAGTCAGAGGGGGTGTGGGGGGCCCTCCTGGACCACAGTTTCCCAGAGGATTTTTTCTCTCTACAGACTGGTCAATCTTCCAGTAACTCAGGTCTTTGAAGACGCAAGAACAAATACTTAAGCGAGGACCGTGCAGACTCGTGTGTTGCGTACATGTGTGTACCTTATGTGTGAGCTCATGCATACATATGCACATGAGTTGAAGAGAGCATTGGAATCTCCCGGTACACCATGAATAGGAGAGCAGCTGTTTGTCTCAGATATTAAAAGAATGTAAATGGAGTTGAGGTTTCTTTTGGCATGAGAACAAAGAATATTTAAGTTTTCTGCTTGCACTTAATTTATTTTTAGGTTTATTCCTCACCATTTGTCAGGTTTCTCAAGCTTGACCTGAAACTGACCCCTAGACAAACTCAAAGGCAAGCAGAGCCCTGAAACTCTGTCTGTATGTTCTTTTGTCCTGGGAACTGTAAATCGGGGCATTAGGTGAATAACACAGCTTGGCTTTGTGTCATGGAAAGTAATTTGGGCTGCAGTAAGGGCAGGATTTATGGAGCTGTCTAGCCAGGCGTGGGCAGAGTGCCAGCTTACACCTGCTTTGCGGACAGGGATGTGTGCAGTTGTCACACTGCGAAAGCGGCCAAGTTCCTCTCACCGCAGAGACGCCACAGGGATGGCCAGTCCATAGAGCAGGGAGGGGAGGGCAGGGAGCGGGTAGGGAGGGCTGCGTGCAGGGCCAGCCAAGCGGTCCTGAGTCAATAAATTCATCACACACCTCCCTTCTCTTACTCCTGAGCAAAGCTCTCTTTCAGCAAATGAATCTCTATTTCCTAAACATTGTATCTAAGTAATCTCGTGAATTTGGCAAGCAAACAAAAGTAAATCAATTTGCACAGTTTTTGATTTTTCTTTGCCAAGAAAAGAGAGCTTATGTCATAAGAAGAATGGTCATATGATTCATTTTCTGAACAAGGACATCTTTCTAAGGGAAAGGAGGAGAGCTATAGTAATTAGGCTGAGACAACAGGCATAAACTGGGCCATCCAAGGCAAACTGGGATAGACGGTGACCCTGGCCGTGAAAATGTACTGTGCCATAAATGAACCTGCTAAGTGACTGTTGTGTTACAAGGCTGCTTTTCTAAGAAGTGAAGGAAATGATACTGTCTCTTGGCTGGTGCTGGATCCTCCACGAAGCAGATGGTTGAACTGTCATGAAGCTAGAGCACACTGAAGAATTTCTGTAGAAAATCAGCATACTTCTTTCCCTCCTCCTTCTCAGGAGGTGCGGAAGCTCAGTCGATCTCTGCTTTTCCTGAGGATGGCCATCCAACAGGGTATCGGCTCTGGCCAGGGTCTGGTGAATTAGGATTAATAACACAAGTTAGGCTGCATGTGGGAAACGGCAGATTTGATCTCAGTGCTCATGAACTTCGACATGACTCCTTTTTTAGTAAAATAATTTTTTTGGAGTTTCCAGTTTTCTTACCACTTGCTCATACTTTACAGTTATGCTAGTGTATTAATTTTTATGGATGTCATAATAAATGACCAAGAATTTTTTGTCTACAAGGTACAAGAATTAATTTTATTGTTGCCCTAGAGGGCAACACTTTGACATCAAGATGTCATCAGAGCCATGTCCTACATTAACAAGAATTTTTCCTTATTTCTATCTTATGGCAGCTTTGTTTACAGCAGTATAATTCTTCACATTGCTCCTTACCTGGGTCTTGGGTGTCCTCTCTTTAAAAAACATAAGAATACCACATGGGGTAGGAGGCTTTGGGGTGAATAGGGGAACGGGGAAAAGTGACAATTCTGTCATGTCATATACTAGTACAAATTTTTAGTGTCGATTGTGATCATGATGTGTATATAAAATGTACTAATAAAATCAATTAATTAACAAAATAAGACTACCTGGGCCAGGGATATAGCTCAGTGGGACTGCACTTCTTTGGCAAGTCCGAAGTCCTGAGTTTGATCCCCATTACCAGAAAACAAATGTAAAAACACCATTCATTGGACTTGCAGATGAATCTAGGATGATGTCACCTGCCTGAAGCCTTAGCTTACTTAAGATCTGTAAGGATCCTATTCTGCTTAGACGTGGTATTTTGGGAAGCAGTCCTCATATCAACACAGCTAGTGAACCACAACAAGAGTATTCCTGAAAAGCACCCCTTTTCCCCTGCTGCTCCTAACCGCATCGAGGGGACTGGCCACATGGGCCTCGCTCTTCACTCTCAGCCCACTCTATCTTCTGCAGCGCTTGGAATGTCTGTCTACATCATTGCCTCCATGGACGGCCACCTCCCAGAGAACCTCCAGCCCTGAGATAATCTTCCCTGCCCTTCTTCTCAGCAGAGGCACCTACTAAACCTTGGAGGATAGTCTCATGAGTGACTTTCCAGGCTCTCTTTTTTGCACATCTTTCAAGATTTTAAAATTGCTGATTTCAACTCTCACACACAGACATAATAGATTAAGGTGCACAGGCTTGGCACCCTAGTGTTCGTATTGAGATATACGAGCCCAGAAAAGAGGCGACTTGCAGAGGACAGGAGACTTGAAGTCAGCTGCTGCAGAAGCTTAGCTGACTTAGGAAGAGGGAGAGGACACGCAAGCTGGAACTTTGAGTCTCTCTTTTCACTTCTAGGCACCGTGGTGACGGAAACATGTCTTTGGCCTGCCAGAGCCAGAAGCCTAACTCAAGAAAGCTCATGAAATCAGGGGCTGAATTGTTGGCTATATTAATGGAAAAGTCTCAAGTTAGGCTGGATGCTGCTTCTCTAAAAGTCCTATCAAAGAATAATTTCCACTTCTCTTTGAACTTCCTTGACTTTGAGCTTATTCTTTTACAAGTGGACATCAGAAGTGTCAGATGTGCATCTTTTCACCTTATTAACTCCCTCAGAAAGTCTGTGTGCCTTTGCCAATGGTTTCAGTGGTGTAGGAGCCAGTATGAAGTGGCTGTAACTGCCACATGTTGAACACAAATGGAATCATTATGTCAGGGTCTACAGTACTTTCGTAGTCCAGATCTGAGTTATCTGCTCAACTTGGAGCCCTGAGACTCTGTGTTTTAACTGCGCTTGAATCATCCAGATCCTTTCTTATGGGGAAAAGCTATGTGATGCTGGAGGGTAAGAAAGAGTTGATGTAGCCAACTCGAACAACAGATGTCTGCTCCACTTATTCTGATGACCATTATGCCCATGTTGGCTACTTATAGAGAATTCCTAGCCAACTATTGCAGATAAGTCTGTTCCCACATAATCCATACAAACTCCAAATGTCTGCTTTGGTACCACAGATGCCCCCAGTACATTTTACTTACCTATGGTACCTTGTGCCCTGTTTTCAGGCACAAAGGTATATTAACTTGCAATAGTGGCCATGAAAAAAAAATACCAAAGACTGCGTGGTGTGAACAGCAGAAATTTATTCTGTTTCAGGTAAAGATACTGCCTCAGGTAAAGATACTTACCGCAGGTAAGTTTCTGATGAGTGCTCATGCTGGCTTGAAAAAGTTGAATTCTCTTTGTGTCCTCATGGGACCTCTATTCTGGGTCCTTGGAAAGACAGAGGGAAGTGAGAAGGTGGGAGAGTATTGAGATTTGCTGTCTTTTTCTCTTCTTCTAATGACACCAGTCATACTGGATGACAGCCCCACACTTGCACTTTATTTTACTTTAATTAATTACTTAAAATTTTTATCTATAAATATTGTCACATTGGTGGTTGTGATTTCAACATATTAATTTTCTGTGAACATAACTTCAGGCCATCACAACAGAGAAAACTTATTTCCATCTCAGATACCTTTTGCTCGTTTTCCAAAGACACGGAACAATACATTTTGACACTGATTACCTATGGCATGTGGTGCCGCTTCAAATATTTTTTTCCAAGTACAAGATATAAAATGTTTCCAGTTTCTAGTCCATGATATCTCAGAGGTCATACCCTGATCTCAAGTACAGCCAGAATCCTATCAGTCTTCTCCTATCAACTACCCCTATAGTTTTTTCCATTTAATTGACAGATGTTTTTTCTTAGGTCAACAGGCCAGCAACTAGACTGTTGCCCAAAAAATATTTTTAGACATGAATGACATACACAAACACACAAATATTTTATGGCATGCTACATAGTTTTATCCTTAAATGAATGCTGATGTTATAGCTATGCATGATTTATGGATACAATCTCTATCATGGTGGCTTATTATTTAATTTCTTCTTCTCTGTAAGCCAACATCAATATACAGAAAAGACCAACTAAAAACATGTGATACCTATTAAGTGTAACATGAAATAAGACCCCTAAAAGCAAATTGGTTACTAATTCCCATAGCTGAGCTTATTCAAATCCCATTTAAAATGAGTTACTTGTTCTAAGGAATCATGTAGAAGTCAAAATCTAAGAAACAAAACTAATATTAAACTCTGACTTTTTTTTCAAGTCATGTCATATTCTGGTACAAACTCTCAATGCTAAATGCAATGATGATATGTATTTATAATGTCCCAATAAAGATTTAGAAAAAAATAAACTGTGACAGTGGGTTTCTTAAAACAACAACAACAACAACAACAACAATAAGAAGAAACCAACTCTACTCTGACTCTTTGGTTCAGCTGCCAGTGCTTTGCCAAATTCTCCCAGGATTTGAAATGCAATCCTTACTTGAGTTTCCCAGGTGCTCCTTACTCTAGATTTGTAATGCTCTGAGTTGCTATATCCTAAGTTTTTGTCAATTTGACTCCCACGTCATACCGTAGGATTTATTTGCCAATTATCAAAGGATCCCATCATTCCTAGTTTTCCATTAGAAATAAATTTACAAGGAAAATGAGCAGTATAGAAGTTACCTCTTAAACATTTCCACTTAGAAAAACACTGTCTCTATATACTTGACACATTAGTTCTTTTTCACAAGCCTTAGTTTTCTGACTTGGGTGAAACTTTGCATATACTCTTGAAATCACTTTCTCACTGGAACTGTGACAAGACCAACACCTCCATCTTTGTAAAGACTAAAACCGGAGTTAATGCAACTCCATTAAGCACCTTTAAGTATTTTTGTTCAAAACTTCCTTGTGCCACAGGCCTCCTGTTGAAAAAAGACATGATGAGAGTGTGAGGGCGCGTGAAAATGTGACCCCTGAGGATGGCACACGTACACGAGACGTGCTTCGTTACGGTGGTCCATTTGGAAGAAGAACAATTAAAACTTGTTTTGTCATTAATTAAGCCAGCTTTAAATAAGCCCAGGAATATATGCAGTTAACTCTACAGAACACAACTTCTGATAACCGTCAGCTCTGGGATTGGATTTATGTGTTGATGATGTTAGTGGAATTCGCAAAAGGAAGATAGCACTGACGAGCAATTATTTTTCTTTCTAAACTAAATGTAAAGAGGGTAATATTCTGAATGTAATACTTGACAATTTCTATTATGGTTTCAGTCACTTTCAGTGTATTTCCGAACTGTGAATACTACAGAAAAGGATAAGGAATTAATCAGGTTGCCAAGAGTTGGGTTACATACCATACAGAAAGCACTTCAGCTACATTATTTGCACAATTTCTGTAGGGAGTTGTGCAATAGCTGCCTTAAATTTAATATGTCTGGCTCCAGTCCACCTGGACTCGGTTCAAACCCACTGCCTGTAGCTTGCTGCATCCAGAGTGGGAAATCAGTCATGATATTAGGAACGGATGGCGAATGATTCCAGTTCACATATCTCAGCTGCTGTGTTTTCCAACCTGGAGCAGCACCAAATTGGAACATTCTGCAGTTCTGCAAGCTGGGCATTAGGTCTCTATTTCAGTCTAAATACATTTCTGGTTTGAAGAAGCTGACAAGATGATTTTTCTTTAGAATTTCTTTAGATGATGCACACTGAGAGAAATTTCAAGATGGGCCACATCACAGCCTTCCTTCCTCAATTTCCTCACTCAGTGAGGGAGCAAGGGGTCATTGCAGTTTAACTGCTGTGATGTATTTAAACATTGACCTGACTCACTGGCGTGGACACAGTAGTCAGACTGAAGGGCCAGATTCAGAAAAGACAAAAGTCTCTTGGAGATCTCTGTCTTTTAAGAGAAAAGAAACATCCTCTAGGAAAACAGGCAAATGAAGTGAAGAGGAAAATGAAAGAAATGTCAACTGTCTCGCGCATGTAAAGAGATGGCTGATGATTTTAGCAGTGTGGGAACTCAAAATAAAATACAAATGAGATAAAGTTTTTGTCACATTGGACAAAGTTTTTGTCACATTGGAGTAAAGTTTTGTCACATTGGAAGTGAGTACCCAGTATGGGTGAGGATATTGGCAAGATGGTTTGCTACCAGAGCAAAGATCTGCTGCAGTTTTTGTAAAAGAAAATTATCAATAGAGGTTAAAAATTTTGAAATCTTGTATTGCTCACTTTTTCTGTTGCTGCACAAAATGTCTAACATACACAAGAGAAGATGTTTTACTCGGCTCTCAATTTGGAGATTTCCATCCCACTCAGTTAATTTGATTGCTGTGGGTCTGAGGTGAAGCCAAGCATCGTGACTGAGGTCAGTGAGTTAAGAGATCATCTGATTTATTTGGTAGCTGAGGACCTCAAGCATGTTTTGAAACCATTAATCCAGGGCATAATAAAATATAGAGAATGTTTAAATTTTAGAAACTTACTACAGTAAAAGACATATTATCATAAATCCTCCTCAAAATACTCAAAATATGCTACTTTCTAAGGATATCAAGAAGTCTTCTTTCTTGTTTCTAGTTGCATTTGGGGTGGAGGCTGCTTCAATGTTCTGAATCAATTTGAAACATTTATCTCTTGTGGTCATTCTTTGGGGAAGAACTGGATGTTGCCTTGTAAGCTGCTGCTGCTTGTGTGCTGCTCTCTCCTACTTCTCTGTGATGCCACTCTGCTATGCCACGCTGTTTTGGAGCCATCCAACTGTAGACTGAAACCTCTATGCACTATAACAGGATGGGGGGCCCGCAGAGAAACAGCGTCTTAGATATTTGGAATCTGGACACTGGAATGTAGCAACTTGAGGAGAGCAAGGAGGAGGGAAATGGGTCCCCAGGACCCAGCAAGGATCTGAAGTGTGACGCTGAATGAGACGGATCACAATGCGGAGAAGGAGATGACCAGTGGCACCTTTTCTCTGAGCTCTGGCTCTCAGTGTGGGAGGGGCAACTCGAGTCTGCAGACCCACAGTGACTACTGGTGACTCAAGAGGGCTCCACAGAGAAACACCTCAGTGGAATGGAGCAGTGGACTCTACAGACTTCCGCGGCTGAAGAGTTATTTGGGTTCCGACACCCCCCAGGAGAGTGCCATTGGCCATTAGGCATTTTAGAAAATGGTTAACACAAGCCAGGACTCAGAATAGCTCCACATTGGCTCCGTCTAGCAGCTTCAAATGTCATGGAGAGCTGCAAATGAGATGGAGCTAGCTGGTTGGTCACGGAACCAACTTCAAGTCAGCAGGGCACTCGCTTCAAGGTGTCAGGAGATACGCAGAGTGCTGTGGGATGAAAACCTCAGGTCCTAACCTCACAGCCAGAGAACAACAGCTGCCTGGGCTTCAGTAGCACTGACAGTCCAGGTTTGCTGGAATTTTCCACTGATGGGGCCGATTAATGTCCTCCTAGGCTACATACATCCCTCTGCCCCACCACCCCCCCCCCGTGACAGGACAGACATACCCTGAAATAGACTTTCTTTCTGCTTTTCTTCCTTTCTTCCTTTCTCATTTAAAATTCTTAAATTTTTTCCTCTTTTTCTTGATGGCTTATTCTTCTTTTTATATAAATAAGAACATGGTTTCTCAGTTTAGCTTGTTCGTCTGTTTTGTTTTGTTCTTTCTTTTTTCCTTCGTTCTTTCCCTCTTGTCTTTTTCACTAGTTCCAAAGCTTGCATAATCTTTCTTTGTCTTTCAGTCTTGCTTCCACTCACACTTTCTCCTCTATTTCTTTATTTTCCCAATCTATTTTAAATGATCTCTTCTGAGAGTAAAATTGCTGTAATGCAGGATTAGTTACTTTATAAAAATTTATAGTTTGTAATAGAACCAAAAATTCTGTTCATACAGTTAAAAGTGGCAAATTAATAGTTACCACAATTTCTCATTTTCTAAGATGTGTTACTGATTGTACTACTCTAAGTAAGTTGACAAAATTATTCTAATGATTGCAGGGAAGACCGAGGTTGCCTGAAGGTCATAGAAACACTGTAAGCCAGTGGTTAAGAACCAGGGGTTCGGACAAATAGGTAGCATTTTCTCATCCCGAATAAACTGAAGGAGTAGAATCTAAGAACAGACTCAAACCACCAAATCCAGGCACACGTGGAAGACATCTCTGAGAAACAGTCATTTCCTAAGGATTATAAATACTAGCAATAAACATGCCTACCATAAACAATTTATAAGCAACACTATAGGAATTAAACTTTAAACATAGAAAATGAGAAGGCACAGAAAAGCAAAATGCAACTCTAGACTTCTAGTTTGCCAAAAGGCAAATCCAGGAAGCAACAAAGCTGAATCCTTTGAAAGCCTCCATCTGGACTCTGAAGTGGTAACACCAGAAGTAACCCAGCAAATGAATGAGGTTCTAACAATATCAGTCAAAACGTAATTCCTCAGCTCATTTCAGAGATGATGACTGTAAGTGAAAGGCATGATAACTGAATCTATAGAAGATGCAGAAAAAATAATAATAGAGGAATTTGGGGAAATGATGGAAGCCATGGACATAGGAATCCAACATGGGAGACAAACCAGATCAATGATACAGACTCAACTGGATACATCCAGGGGATTAATCCCAGAGTTTAAAATTGCTATTGAAAGTAGAAGTGCAGTAGACTCATCCAGTTTGAGGACAGAATATCAGATTTAGAAGACAGGATTTTGGTTAGCAACTGTGAAAGAAAAAAATGTCTTAAAAATGGCAAGACACCATGAATAATCAATCCAGCAGCTGCAAAGAATAAAATACAGTTCACCAGAGTCAATGAAAAAGCAGGAGAAAGAACAAATAACATTAAATAAAAACCTGTTGACAGAGGCAATGGCAGAATACCCTAATGTTGAACTTCACATTTCTAGTTTACTAGCTACAGTTTTCTTCTTTTTAGAAGAGCAAGGAAAGCACAAAGCTTATAAAAAGGATAAAGATTAGAACAGAAATTAATATAATTGAGATTAAGAAAATAATGCAAGGAATCAATGAATCAAAGAATTGGTTCTTGTAGAAGATTAAATACTACTGCCGAGCCCTTAGCTAACCTTACTTAAAAAAAAAAAAAAAAAAAAAAAAAAAAAACCTCAGAGCCATTCAATTAAGAATGAGAATTATGAAATCACAATGAATCATTCAGAAATCCAGAAGATATTAATACCTACTTTGAGGATCTGTATTCTAATAAAAGGGAAAACAGCAGAAATGAGAAATTTCAGAAAAGACAAACTCCTAGATACATATGAATTACTAAAACTGAATCAAGAAGACATGAAAACTCTATATAACATAATATCAATCAATGAAATTGAAGGTGTAATTAAAAACCTACCAACAAAGAAAATCCCAGGTCCTGAGGGATTCACTGTAAATTCTAAAATACTTTAGAAGAGATCTAATGCCACAAATCCTCAAATTTTTTAATGAAAATTAAAGAGAAGCAATACTCCCCAAATCATTCTTAGAAGCAAATATTACCCTGATCTCAAATTCAAAGATCCAACCAAAAAAGGAATGACAGGCCAACCTCCATAAAGAACACATTGGGAAACCACGCCTTTCACAATGCCATCCAAACAACTGTGCTCTGAAAAAGAAAATGAAAGAGAAGATCAGAAAATGGAAAGATACCTCTTGTTCTTGGGTAGGAAGAACAAAGCGGAAATGGCCACACTTCCAAAATTGTTAAACAGACTTAATATAATATCAATCAAAGTGTCAATATCATATCTCATAGTATTAGAAAAAAACAAACCTAAAATTTATTTTGAATCATATGAGACCTAGAATAGCAAGAGAAACTCTGGCTAACAAAGGCAAGGTTAAGGGCAACAACAAACCCTGACTTGAAACTATGCTACAAAGCTACACTGATAAAAGCAGTATGATATGGGCAAAAAAAAAAAAAAAGAAAAAAAAAGACCCTAGGAGCAGTGTAACAGACTAGAAGATGCAGAAACAATTTTAAATACATTCAGCCCCCTTATCTTTGATAAAGAGGCTCAACATCTCTACTGGATAAAAGATAGCCTCAATAATGATGAGAGGTGCCGGAAAAACTACTTTCTACATGTCAGTGACAAAAACTAGATTCATATCTCTCATTATCCACTAAACTAAAATCAAAGTGAATAAAAAATCTAAATATCAAAACAGAAACACTAATCTGTTGTAAGATAGAATAAGTAAAATTCTTGATTCATTAAGTATAATTAAAGATTTTATAAATAAAATTCCACCTGCACAGAAATATCACAAGGAATCAACAACTGGGATCTGATCTACTTAAAAAGCTTTTGTCCAGCAAACAAAACCATCAAAGTGAAGAGACAATCCATAAGGCAAGAAAAGTTTTTGCCAGCTAGCTGCTCCTCAGACAAAATACTAGTATCTATAATATATGCAAGAATATATATCCTTCTCCATTGTTGGTGGGAATTCCGAGTCTGAACTCATGCAACCATGTTGGAAATCAGTGTAGAGATTCAGAAAACTAAAACTGGTAGGGTGAGCAGGGCTATGGGGAAATATGAGAATTAAGTTGTGTCATACACTGGTACCAATTCTCATTGGTGAGTGCAATCATGGTGTGTATATGTAATGTACCAATAAAGATTTCAATTTAAAAACAAAACAAAACTAAAACTGGAGGTTCCATTCAACCCAGCTCTTCTATTCTTGGTGTCTGTCCAAAGAGTTAAAAGCATCATACCACAGAGATATATTCATATCCATGATCATAGCAACACAGTTTGTAATAGCTAAATCTTGGAGCCAGCCCAAATGTCCATCAAGTGAAGAATGGATAGAGATGTGTGTGTTTTTTAATACAAAGGAATATTACTCTTTCACAAAGAAGGATGAACTCAAGACACTTCTAACTAAATGGATGCAAATTAAGGCTATTCTCTGAAGTGAAATAAATCAGACACGTGTGTTCAAAGATCGCATGGCATCTCTGGTGTGAGAAACTGAAAGTGTAAAGGAGTACCAAAATGTATGACAGACTTTTTATTTTATTTTTGCCCTGTACTGAGTTTATTGACACATTTTAAATATATGTTATGGTCATATTCATCACTGAGAATTTGTACCTGGACATGATGCATCTTGATCCTCATTTTTCCCATTCCCCCGGCCTCCCCTACTCCCTTACATACATAAGCTTTGTTTCCATTTTTGTATAATAGACATTGTGAAATAGGAAGACATGTTCAAATGAAAAGAGGAAATAAGGATGAGGAGGTAAAAAACAGGGAAGGTAAAAGGAAAAAAACAAGAGGATAGAAGGAAAATATGGAAACAAAGCTTTCATAGATAGAGTGAGAAGAGGGGTAGAAGGAGGAGGGAAAGGGGCAAAGAGAAGAGTCAAGATAAATCGTGCAGGCACAACCCGTGTGCTGCATGTTACCGCTGCGTCTTTCTAAAATGTACAGAAAATTAATCTGAAGGAGAAATTGCACTGTGGCAGCTTTCCTGGCTAAGGCGAACAGGGGCACAGGGAAATGCTTTCCACGAGCTGCCTTTCTGTTGGATGGAACTCAGCAACGGCATTCACATTCCCAGCCACGTCTGTGAGACAGGCCAGAGATAGTCGCCGGAGAACTGCTTTGGAAGGTGGAAGAACTACGAATAAGTAATGCTTTTGTGGTAAGTAGGAGTATTTTGAGGGGGAAATGACAGTGTGTTTTATACTATAATAATTTTAGAAATAAGCATTCACTGCGTGTGTGTGTGTGTGTGTGTGTGTGTGTGTGTGTGTGTGTGTGTGTGTGTTTATCACACCCTACACTCACCATCACCGCTAGTGCTCTAGCTTTTCTTGGCCGTGAGACCGGAGATCAGACCACCTGGGGTGAATGTGTCCCAGGAGATTCACTCCCTGGGAGCCAATCAGAAACATCTCAAGGTTAGGTTCTCACCTGTGCCTTTTTATTAGTCAAACTCACAGCATAGTAACAATTTTCAAACAGACATTGAAACAATAACAACTTTTGGCTTCATTTCCAAGGACCTTGAAGAGTTTCCTTGTTTCTAGGCAACGTGCTTTTTAGAAACGAATCACAAAAAAGAATTTATGGTCCCATTGGAGGGGGTCAGTGAGCAGTTTCTGGAGCAGCGCCCCCCATTCTAAATGCGAAGCCTCTGAACGGGACCTGTTCTCGGAGGTGGGTGATTGTAACATTTGGTATAGAAATTATTGTCTTTGTTAAGTGAAAGTGAAACTATTTGACCTATTGGCTGTGCTGCTTGTATTCTGAATATTGTTCCCAGGAGTACATAGCCTATATGCTTTTCTTGTTTGTTTGGTTTTTTTTTATAGCAATTTAGAAAATAAATTTGTAAGTTGCCCAAGGAGTCAAGAAGGCTATTGTGGAACAGACATGTTATGGTGCAGAGAAACTAACCTGCAAGGGTATTAAGACTTGTCTCCAGTGTTCAGAATGACCTGCTCTGGAAACATTAGAGTGCTTGCTATAAACACTTCTGGCAGCCCTAATAGAATATAAGTTTACATTTGAATACAAAATAGTGCAATATTTTGAAATGCAACCTCTTTAACCTTTACATTAAATAAGTTGCTGTATCAAGGAAAAAATAAATTCGTGTGATTTCCCGTGAACTTGAGATCTAGGACAGATACCATTTTTAAGATGTGTGACATCGAACAGTTAACATGGTCCTCTAAATCTCAACAATGTTACATAACCATTGCGTTAATAATTTCTGTCTCTAATATGGACTATTGAAGTAATCTATGAGGACTGACATGAGAGATCTGCAAATGTCACAATACCAGAAATATTCATAATTCTCTGACAATTGTCTGCTATAATAAAGTCAGAACAATGTATAAAAGAAGCAGATGCTATTTGAGAGAATGGAATCATCAGAATATTTATTTAGAAAATAAAATCAGAGTTCCTCAGACATAGCAGCATAAATGCACTAGTGTTTATTGCTAGAAGCAGTGAAATGAGAAGAGGTAGTCCTTCTGCAAACAATGTCTGGTTACAAGTTCAGAATAATGTCTGGTTACAGGGTGAGAATAGCACTGAAATGTGGGTGTGCAGGAAGGAGCCAGCCAGGAGGCAGAGGAGACACTGGCAAGAGCTGGGGGACGCTTTTTACAGGGTGGGAGTCCTGGAGGAAGGAGCACTGTAGCCCCCTATAATCTGCAGACTACCCACCGGTGTCAAGACCCACAACAGAAACCTCCGGGAACTGACAGCATCTGTTTCTCCAGCTCTGGTTCAGCCTGAAACTGTACGTGAAACAATGCAGTGGCAGGAAAGGATCAGTTTGGAAAGATTAGATTCCACTCCGCGAGCTGCAGCGTCAACAGGAAGTTCCTGCTTGTGATCTTTGTTCAAAAATCAAGTCGAGAGCATTTGTTTAGCTTGGAACAGACTAATGACCTCAGGGACGGGACGAGTTTAAAAGCTGACTGTTAGGAAATGGTATCTCAAATGTCCTGTCAATAAAAAACAAGAGCCTCAGTACGTACTTGCTATCCACTCTCAAGTGGTGCTCGCCTGTGTCCCCGTCGTTGTCCCCTCTCAGCTCGGCCCTCCGTGGCACTGTTCCTTCCGACTGTCAACCCTGCCAGTTCCCGAAGGCTCACAGAGTGAGGCACTAAAACCCCAGACACAAACCTTTAGCGACTCTCCACTCTACGTAGTCTGAGCCTCTCCTGAGGCCTGCACGGCTGTGTCCAGCTCCCTGGCCACCAGCCTTCCCTTCAGCCACTTAGCTGACGCCGACCCTCCTGAGCGGATCAGGTTCAGTGAGACACAGAGCCTTCCCCACCTGTCCCCTCTCTCCGTGGAGCACGCTGGTTCCATCAGGCTCCCTGCTCCTTCCGACACATCCTTCTTGTGGAGATAGAAATAAGTCCCACTGAGATCGATAACTTCCACAAATCGATATCCCTGTCACATCAGCTCTATCAGATACGTTAGCCTTATCACATCCTTCAGTTTCGTGTCTTCAGAGAATTTTCAGAGCATGCTCATTGATAGATTTTGAGGTGCTTTCATTTAATGTCCTCCTTATCCCCAAACAAATACCACGAAGATAAAGACAAGCAAGGTCTTCTTTGTCTGCCATATTGTATCCACACCTGGCATGGTGCCTGAGTTAACGAGCTACTGAGTGGGAAAAATGACTAACTTTTAAGTATATTCTAATTGTCCATCATTTGCAGTAGTAAAAACCTCAGGAGCCAGGACTGTTACTGTTGAACTGCTCTTGCCCCAAAGCAGTAACTTTCTTCAAACTTTGAGGCTGAGAGCAATGCTGAATTTGTTCACAATTTTGTCTCCATGATTAGACAACAAGCAACTTGAGATTATGGAGAATGTTTTGTTCCTTTTCTTTACATTTCTAATGTAAATGGTCTATACAATGATTTTTATATTTTACTCACATTAAGTAAGGTGCTGAAATTGTCTTTTTTTTAAAGGTTGAAGGGAGAGAAGGCAAATGGGGAAAAAGAGGAATAAAGATATATTATGTTCAGGTGCAGATTTCCTATGATGGGTGTGATTAATATGTATGACAAATATGTACTAGTAAAAATGAAAGTTGAAATAACATGCAGCTCTCAAGAATCTGCACGACGGTTACGTTTTACAGGAACGACACATTGTATCAATGGTGAGTCCCATGTCCTTGTAAAGCAAATGAGGATAAATGAAATCTTGAATAGAACGCAGCTCTTTCCACACACACTGTCACGCACCTGAGGGTCCCACCTGAGTGCCCACACGTGGAGTGCAGTGCAGAGGAACTCAGGGCCAGAGCGCCAGGGAGAAGCGGGCCTTTGCTGCCTCTGACAGCACCTGCGTAGTTCAATCGTCACTCACCCTGAGTGTCAGCACCTTCTCTGTACAAGGAAGGTAAAGACAGTACTGACCTCAAGGGCTTTTGCGAGTCATTCTGGGCTGGACTTTCACTAATGCAATGGATATCAATAAAGAAGATGGATGGAGAAAGTAGACGAGGAATTCAAACATCAAAACAGGTTGGAAATGTGTGTGATTGTGATGTATATATATATATATATATATACATCACATGAAAGCTGCATGTTATATATATATATATATACATATATATATAATCTTTTGGTACAATATATATATATATTATATATATATATACACACAATATATATATATACTATATATATATATAAAATATATATAACATATATAGTACCAAAAGATTATATATATATATATAAAACATGCAGCTTTCATATATACAATATATATAATATATACAATATATATATATAGTACCAAAAGATTTTTTAAAAATCAAATAAATGTTTTGTAAACAAACTGTGGACCTAGAACATGAGCAGAGACATGTTAAGAAATACATTTTGATAACTGAAAGTCTTGGGTGTGACTACAGACTTCAGATTTCTTGCAAGTGGCTGAAGGATCCTTTGGGGCCTCTGAGAACAGACTTGGAAGGATGTGAACAATGGGGTCATGACAGTGAGCTTGTTTTTCGACATTCATTTACATACCTGCTGATACCTACAATGGACTGTCCTCCACTGTTTCTTCCTTCTCGTTCTTCAGCGTTCCCAATTTGGAGGAATCACTTCACTTCAACTCCAGGGGCAGCTCTATGACTTGGACTTGACACCCAGAGAATTATTCTCCCTGACACGGAGACTGGTTTACACTTAGGTGGAATCCAAAACCCCAGTGAGTGGTAATGGGGTGTTTCTAGGACTGTTGAGGGCACCACCTTCCCTGGCAAACCTGGCTTGAGAGGCTGAGACCTAGATATACCGGCAGGTGTTTTCTGCTGTCACACAGAATCTAAGGATGAAGCCATATGGAGGAGGATAGAGAAAGCCGAAGAGCTGGGTCCTGCTGAGGTTATTTAAACTGCCTTAAACTCCAGCCCTTGAGCTTTAGATGCACTTGAGGAAGGAGATTCCTTACTTCTGTTGGATTTTCTACCCTTTGCAATAAACTCTTTCCTGACTTTGCAGCAACAGAGATATGCATGAGGACAGAGACCAGAGAGACGAAGGGATGATTGTCAGATACGACATCTGAGGACGGAGACTGAAGAGAGCAGATTCTTCAGGTTCTTCTAACTGTTCATCGTCAGCGCGTTATTGCTGCACCACTGAGGGATGTTTCCTTCCCACAGTGCTCCTGCCTGGAAACTTCACATTGTTTGTGATCATTAAATGTTAGAAGAGTTTTCACTTCATTATAAAACTCCACCCTTGCTCTTCTTTCTCTACCAAATTATCGTCAGATATAACATTAATATAAGGATAGGCACATTCGACAGTGTAACTAAAATAGCAAGAAGCTTAAGTGAAAGAAGACAAGTCCATCAACACTGAGAATAGATCCACAGTGATTCATAGAGAGTAAATTTTGTTTGTCAAGGATGAATATAGCTGGTAAACAGAAAATCTTTATTGAAGAGCAACAGCAAACATTTGGCAAGGTCTATGCTCTGAGATCTTGTATGCATTATCTAATTTAACCTGAACTACAACTCCTTAAGAATACAGTTTTGATTTCTAAATTACAACTGATGAAACTGAAGCCTGATAGAATAACTTTCTCTGATTCCTGATGTTGCCAGGATGAAAATGTAGGTGGTTTAGCTGTAGAGCAACATGCTTAAACCCTACAAGTGGAGTAAATGAGTAGACAAAGAACATTATCCTTATGGTTCCTAGTGCTCGGGGGAAACATGGCAATTGGGCAGAGAACCTGTAACAACTGGTTCTGTTTTTCTTTGTCTCAGCAATGAGAAAAGTATGTAGAACAGTATTTGGTCTTTTAATTTCTTGGTCATCACCTGATGACCAACTAACTCCCTTGGAGGAGCAGCGCTTACTATATCCAACCTCCCAGGCACAATGTAGGGCTTTGCAAAGACAACTTACTGAAATGAAAACCTTGCTAAATGCCAGCCTGGTTGACTAGAGAGTGAAGTTTTGTTCCTTGTAGAGCCCATTGGTAACAGAGGAGTAGTTGAGGCACCAATTGGCCTTTCCTGACTTTGGGCATCAAGTATCGGCTGCACTTCCTGCTCTTGTTAAAATGGATGCAATGCACCACCTGTGTGTTTCAGATGATCGTCTTGCCCAGGAGTCAGTGACGATTGGCCCACCCATATTTATGGTCTGTGGTACTAGGTGGGCTGGGTGCAATCACTAATCTGACATGAAGCAACACTTACCATAATGGCGCTACATTTACCACTTGAATTGCACCTGAATTTGTGCCTCTCAACTGGCATAGAAATGCTAATCACATCTCATACAGGCATCTATTTAAAATCATGCTCCAAGTTCACAGAAATATGACATTTAATTCTTGGCTGATGCCACTATTTTGGGAGGGGTAAGAGCAACTTCTATGTAAAAATCGGATAGTTGCTGCCTCTGATCATAAGATATCTCACTGTCATCGCAGACCCCTGCTCCACTTTGAAGATGTACCTTTCTATCGCTATGCTTGCCCTTTTAATATCTTGCCCTGAAAGCTTTATTCAGAGGCATAGAAAGAGATAGTAGGTTTGTTTATTCCTACAGATAAAAATAGCTCAGTCTCAGATTTGGGGAGAAGAATTCCATCCACTTTCTACTTGGATCTGGGCAACATTGACATAAGCACCTACAGAGAAGCTATCCACATTGAAGAAGCAGTTTGGGGCATTCATCATCTCCCTGGCTGTACCTTTAAAACCTTTTGACTATCTCCTATGGGCATGACTTCCAAATCCTTGCTTGACTTTCTTTTGCAGCCTTTGTCTGAGAATAAAGAGCTCCCTTACCTTCCTCCTTCCCAATACTATGTGCACCTAGAGACCTTTTATTTATTTCTTTTTCTTTTGTTTTTCTAGTGACCTATTAAAAACAAGATGTTTTAAAATTTTGCTGGGTAATACGTGTGTGGGAAATAGGTTTCACCGAACAGTGTACTAAGCCTCTGTCACTGAGTTCTGTATTCTTCAGATTCTGATTTCCAGAAACCATGCATTACTCTGAAAAATAAGAAACTCCTGATACACTAGCCTTTCTCAAGTTTCAGATAGTGTTCCCTTGTGTGTGAGCTTTCAGATCTTAACCATCTAGTTATACATAAATGGGGTCACCTCATTCTGATTTATTCTCTGAGGCGATTTGGTCAAAGATTCTAATTTCCCTGACTTTGCAGCCATTCAGCAGGTGGAACAACTGTGTCAGCCCGGCTGGCCACCGGTCACCCAGGGATCGGTGAGCACATGCTGTCTGTGTCCCAGGCGTCGCGGATGTACCTGTTCTGCACAAGCCCTCCCCCCCCCCACCCCCGCACTCTGTCCTGCTCTGCTCCCCGGCTCTCCCACCACGACGTCTCTGCCTCCAACCAGCCAATCGCGGACTGAAAACTCTGACACCTGGACCAAATCACTCATTTCCTCCTTTACATAGTAGGTGCCAAGTAGTTGGTCCAGCAATAAGAAAGCTAATTAATACAGACAGTTTTGTTCATGGTTGTTTATCCACTAGAAAAGAAAGTTCAGGGAACTGAACTTCTTACCGCTTCTCAGACTTTGTATCTCATCTATTACCTTGGCAAATTCCTCTGATTATGCAGGTTTTCATGTGTGTGACTATTTAAACAAAGTTCCTTGTGCCTTTTCTTTATTATTCTGCACTATTATATTCAGCCAAGTATTGACAATGAACTCTTCTTTGGGTAATAACTAGATTTTAGCTTTCTCAAATAATTAGGTCTGACACTTGATTTTGGTCCTAGGAAAAAATCTAAAGACTTATAGTCTGTGGAGAGATGAAACAAATCAGGATATTGAGGTGATGGTGAGTAGATTAGATCTATATTAGCGTTGGATCTTCTGCAAGCCTTAACCAATCCTCTCTCCTGTTTTTCAGAATATCATCTGTCAAGACTTTCAAAGACTCATCTCTCTCTGAGATTTCCTCATTCACAACATCTTTTTCACTTAAGTCTATCAATTTCACTATAGTCTTGAGCCAAGGCTTGCTTCTCCTTCCTCTTCTACTAGCTAACTTTATAAACATTGAAAACTTACGTGTTAATTTGAGTGTTGGATTAGTTCTCTGTGCTTGTGTCCAAATGTGCAGCTCATTTGTTTATTAAAACTGCTGAACAAGGAAGAAAAGCAAAGACAAACCCAGTTTGCTTGGCTCAGGTTGACACTTATATTAAAGACAACACAAGTGGGCCGAGTGTGGTGTGGAAAGGAATCTGCCTGCATTTCATCCTGTTTACACTGCACAGTGAGACGGTGAAGCGAGAGACGCGCATTTTAGATGTCACAGAGAGTAGTTCTCTAACACGTGCTGCTGTAGGACTTAGCATGATATTTGGGTGAGTTTTCCCTCGAGTCACCCTGCATCTCCCTGTCCAAACGTAGTCATACTGAGGTAGTGATCTCAAACTTTTGTAATTGTGCACCTTTGTTAAAAATTTGAATACATGTCCCAATGCACGTGCATATTGACATTGATTATTCAAATATATTGCTACTGATATACTGTAAGTATCACAGAGCACAGAATATCAAAAGTTATGAAGATTAAAAATTGTTTTGAATGACATTTTTAACCCAGTATATTATTCAAGCAACACTGCTGTGCATACATGTAATAACAGGACAATCATATTTTTTGTTTTTCTTTGATATCATATTTTAAAAATAACTAAACACTGTGAGTTTCATTTTTAAATTTATCTCAGGTTGCTGCTTCATTTCTGCTGCCACGATTGAAGGTTATAATCTCACCAGCTTTCACTTAGAATCACTCATGGGTTCTTTACTTTCTTTGCCAAGTTTTCTTTTCTGCTCTGAGTCTTGTCTCGTGGCCCAAGCCGTATTTCCACAATTCGATGCTTATCTCCTTTGCTCGAGTTCTTCCATGGCTTTGCACTGCTTACACAGACTCGCAATGTCATCTGTCCTGCATATGATTCCACTTTACCATCCTCCTTCCCACTTGACTCCAGCTGTGTCACCTTCTTTTGTTTTATTTTCACTTTTCTATATCCTATTTTATTTATCAGGGATTAGCTCTATTTCCAGTCCCCCTAGCCAATCTCAATATTTTGTTTCAATGCCAAGACCTTAGAAGGTTCCCATTAATTTCTATTACAGAATTTGGCACTTATTTCTCTGTGCTTAAAACACATTTTTTATATCAACTCAGTGCACTTACCATGCCACTCAATGTGACTTCTTTTTACATCTGTGGTTCTCTACCTGATAGAAAGTCTGGTCTATCTGTCTCGACTGTCCATGGGTGTCGTAAGCTCACCCTGGGTTACGTGCCCGACCTGTAGCAGAGTGGGAGGGGAGCACTGATGGAGCAAATGTATGGTCCTGGGGCAGTGCAGAAAGCCTGCATATCAGCAGTGTGCGAGAAACAAAAGCAAACAAAATGTGTAAGCAATAGCTAAGAAAAATGTCTAATCAGAACTTTAATATTTTCTTACATTTCATCAGCTTCAATTTTCAACGTTTTTCCTTTTAGTTTACTGAGTCAACCTAATTAATAATGATAATAATAAATAAAATTGATGAGAGCTTCCTTCACAGCTTTGCCATAAGACATTTATCGGGACATCTAATTTACCTCTCACACAGCCCTCTGAAGTCATTGCTAGAATTCACGTCATCTTTCAAGTGAGAGAGTTGGCGACTCCCAGGAAGGTACAGGGTCTCTCTTTCCAGTGAAGTGAAAACAATATGATTTAGAAGTTGCTTTCCAAATTCAGGTCCTGAACCAAGACACTCTGCAGTCCTTGTATCTCAAAAGCCTCTTTCAGAGCATCTGTCATGACACTCACTTCCTTCCGCTGCTATGTTGGACCATTTCCAATGTTCTTAGGAGAGCTGCAAGTGAAATATGTAACAAATATGATGGTTTTATGTACTCTGTGTCCCATAAAATTTCTTCTAGCCAGGAACTCTTGGGAACTCTCCTGACCAGACTGTTTATGAGGTAAGTGTAATAGTTTGTTTCACCACCCCTGTGAGATATTCCCATCTTTCATGGTTCAGATGCATACTCCTGACTGCGAAGTATTTTATTTGTATTGCTTTGCCTAATTCTTACTACATTAGCAACTCTAACTAATTTGAGCTAAATTCTGTATTGCCTGGTCATTTTATACAGGAACTCTAAGTAGACTGATATCACATGCAAGCATCAACAAGGAGAAACTTATAATTGATGCTGCATTTTACTATGTCAGAATGTTGTTTGTAGTTTTTAATTAGAAAATAGTAAAACATGTTCATTACATATATGCTGTGAAGATAAAGGAGGGCCATAGAATAGGAAAAATTGAAAGATGTATAATAAATTTAAAATATGAAGAAAACCCTCCCCATTTATACAACTATACAAAATACATAGGGGTTCCAGTACTTTTTTTTCCTTTGCTGTTGGATTGGAGTGATTCAGTACTTTAAAAGTAGGTAAATGAGAGCAAGTGACTGAAGAGAAAGTCTTCTCTCAACATGAGAACATAGAGACCAGCTTTATTTTATAGACTTTCATAGAAAGTGTCAGCAACTCATGAGAAAGAATACTGCAAATAGCTTGGATTTTGCTTTTAATAAATATTTAGAAGGTTGTTTTGAAAACGTAAATTGTTTATTGAGGCTTATTTTGTCACTGTCTCTGTTAAATGCTGATTCTCATTCTCCCTAGAACAACACGAGTATGTGCAGAACAGATGAAACAGGCTTCTGTGCACAAGTCCCGCAGACAGCTCTGTGGGTGCCACTGAAAATGCCCGTCTGGGCAGGTGCACAGTCCAAACATCTAAAACAGGGTGATTTTGGAAACTGTCGAATACGTTCTCTTTAGACTCTGTTATCTTAGTAGTTGAGGGATGACTACTGGCCATACTGTCATCAAGACTTCAAAAGTACTTACTAACTCTTCATTTTCTTCCCACTTACCTAGGAAAATCTCATAACTAAAGTGTTTTAAAGATGATCTGAGTACAAATGGAGGAAGCTCTGTGTGGAGTGGGAAAAAGGAATACGGAAATAGCAAAACTTTAAAAAGATCTCATCTATCTTGATTCATATAATGACTCATTAATACACACTTCTACCTAGGCTTAGCTTCCAAACCTCAGGTTTGCATAAATATCTACTTGTATCTGTTGTACTTACATCATCTGATGACGGTCATCCTCTTCCTACCCACAACCTACCACTGCTCCATCAGTCTCGTCTTCAGTAAGTGGCAGCACCATCCACTCAGTCATCATCCCCTGGAGTCTGACGACAGCCCGTGTCCAGATTCCTTCATTTCTTCTATACTACCATCATTCAGAGTTGGAATCGCCACCCCCTAACCCAGACTTGCACAGCCTCCCACCAGAGTAGTCTCATGGATGTTGGGATTACACTGCCCAGTTACATGTGTCCATGGCACATCTCTGCCTGAGACACTCCGGTGCCATCCAATCTCTGCCAAAGCAGAAGTCAGACTCTTTAGCAAGATTCCAAGGATCACTACAGTGTGATTCAAGTCTAATTCTTATACCTCATTTTCTATTACTCCTTATAATTGTGCATCAATAGCCATAATTCATCTTTCTAAATTAGAAATCTTCCTTGATTTGAGCTCTTTCTACCTAGCTGCTTCCCAAACCTCAGTTCTTTCTTCTGGTTTTGTCTTTCAGCCGTTATGTTTTTAGAGTGGGGTCACTTCTTTAGCATGGCTTTTTATCACCTAAATCTTCCCTAACCTCTCTTCCGCCCACCCCCAGATGTGGCTTCCTCTAACATCATTTTCCTTACTCCACACACAGGGCCTGTCTGCAGGAACGCTGTTTGCTTATCTCTTTGTTAGCCCATTATGTTCCTTCCAGGAGCCCCAGAGCAGGATCCTCGAGCCAGCTGTTCAACTCTGTTTTGAGAACAGTCCTTGGCCCGTGGTGGAGCCTCCATCGGTGGTTTCCAAACTCATGAAAGAGCAACTCGTAGAATCATTGGCTTTCGTGAAGTCAGGAGAGAAAAATTAGTGCGATAAATTTGATTTCTGGTAGTGTGCAGGCTTAAAAAGTGGAGAGAAATATCGAGACCATCTGTGAATCAGTGGCAGGATGTATCTGCACTCACTTGTTGAATGGATGGAATTTATGGCCGTGGAAGCAGCTCACACGCGAAGCACGATCTCAGTAGTAATAATACAGGACGAGGCACAATTTTCATAGGTTACAAAGGAAGATGGAGCTGCCAAATTGCTCTCAGGTTTTTCTGCTTTCTGGTGCAATTTATAAAAATAGATGAAGCTGTAGGGTGGCCGGCTACTTAGCCAAGGGACTAACTTATCATTATTACTCACTTAAGCCAGGTTTCAAGTTCCATTGTCTTTGCAATTCCTTCAGAGATGAGAGAAGAGAGCACAAAACTAGACTGTGCGAGCGAGCCAGCTCCAGCTGGAGACCATTAGAGGCAATATTGCGTATGCAGAAAAGAGCAGTGGGAGGCTGCGGTTATCTCGGCCGAGAAGTCAAGTGGAGGTTAAAAACATCGCCGAATCCTGACACACAACGACAGTGCTTTCTGGGGCTTTTCTTTCCGTTTCCAGGCTCCACAAAGCACTCCATTTATGAGGGTAGTTATTCTAACAGATTTACATGTGCCCATTAACGGCCGAGTATAAGACACAATGATGGGCGTCTCTGGGATTAAAGGACAAGATGCAATAAGGTCTCCAAAGCGGAAGCCGGTGAGCGTCAGAGTGCTATAGCTAAGGAGGAAGTTCACTGCAAAGACAGCCTCATACCAAAGCACAGAGGCTCTTAGAAATGATTTCTAAGTGTTTTGCTGCAAGGACTGAGCTGTCTCCTAAATTTTGTCAATATTAGGAGGTTTTATGCTTTGCTTCTGGGAAATATTAAGCTAAAATACGGCAAAATAAAGAAAGATGTAACCAAAGCTATGTAAGGTGCCTAGTAAGAGGACGTTCTCAGTTCACATGGTCTCGCATGGGGGGGTGACAGGTGGGGGGACTGGTGAGAAGCAGGTGAGTGACTACAGCCACGCGGCTCCCATCTGAAGCCGACACTGCTCAGGTCCTAGAAGCAAGTTTCTCCAATCACACCAGTAAGCATATCTGACACAGAAAAAGAAAGCGTGCCTTCTTCCTCCTCCAGCAAGAGAGGGGCTGGTGCTTTGCTCTGCAAAATGGAACACTCCTCTAGTCAGCGCACACGAGATCCTCACTTTGGACGCAAACAAGACAACGAGAGCAGTGGCAATGACAAAGTTATTTTGTTTTCTCTGGAGATTTCATTGATTTATGCTTATTCTATATTCTTTTAATTACACATTAAAACTTTAGAATAAACAAGGCAAGTGTCTCCCATCCCTAGCAGACTATACTTCTCCTTTGGTAACTGTAATCGCACCATAAAACTTACAAATGCTTGAGTTCACTAGGTTTTGAGAAAATGTGGCAAAGGCTCCCCCTCTGCTCTGCTCCCCCAGTATATTTAGGCTCTTCCCTCGCTTTCCAGTAGCCAATTATATGTGACCACTGGAAAGTTTGCTGTCTGGTTAAAATCTATCTTTGCCAGAAGGAACTGTGCTTAGAAATCAAAACCCAGCCGACTCCTTCTAATACATTATGATGGGAAAGTGCTGTCCAGATGGAATGATAGTTACATGTCACTCACTTACAGGAAAAAGACATAAGATTTTTGTCAGGAATAACTTCGGCCAAGCAGCTCCTAATTGTTTGAAATTTCAGAGTGTGTTGTAGCAAATCAGTTACTAGAGGTAATCCCTCCTCTTCAACCTCTGCCCTCTGCCACTCCCTTCTTCCATAATATTATTATATGTAAATTGGATTCACTTAACCTCTATGGAAGATACATCTGTCTAATAAAATCATTAGGTTGTAATGACAGAGAAGATGGGAAAATGGCCGAAGGAAACAGGTGTTTGAAAGACAATTATGCAGCCGTGCAGAGCACTTGAGGGCAGTGGCTGCGCCACTGTAAGCCAGAGGGTCTTATTCTGCCTCTAATTTAGTTCTCTCAGCTTTGCGCGGGCAGAAATGTGGGGCAGTGGAAAGTGGGGAAATTCTCGAGGAGGGTCCATATGTATTTGACTCTGTGCTGTTAGGGGGCTTCTTGAGACTGAGTGCTTCTGGTTTGAAACAATCAAGATCCAAAGCTTCACAGCGTAATACACATTAATGTGCACATTCTCCTCAGTTTGGAATTCGGGGACAGCAGGACAAAACTTTTAGCTGTCCGATGATGTCGTGGAGGCTTTAACTAACATCCTTTACATTTGTATTCAAAGGAATACAAGCCTGAGAATAACAATACATCAATTGCACTTCACATTGGACTGCTATAATATTGGGCGCTCTTTCTACATAAGGAAGGCATTCTTTTTCTTTTCCTTTTGCTTTAGTACTTCCATCAAACTGAGTCTGCTTTATTGAAAGGGATTTATCTTTTTTTTTTAACATTACTTAGGGGCATAAGAATAACACAATGTGAGGCTGATTTCCCCAAAAGACAGAATGGTGATGAAATGAACAAGAACCAGTGGTGGTGTGGAGTCTAATCCTTCTTCAGAATGAAAAGCTGAGTTAAAAGGGCAAAACTAGTTCATGCTCTTTAAGATGAAAGTGATGGCAGGGGGCTTGCTATTTTGACCTAATGAGAATTGTAAAAGGAATAATGAGTACCTGACTCACCCTCGTTTTGCAAATGACTACAGATCAATTCCTCTGCAAGCAGATGTCTGCCAATTGTTTTCTCCACTAGCACGCACACACACACACACACACACACACACACACACACACACACAGAGAGAGAGAAAGAGAAAGAGAGAGAGAGAAAGGTGAGGTGGTTGTACCTCCCCCTTCCTTTCTGAATCCAAAAAATCCATCATTTCCACCTCAAGTGGTGTTTCAATAGGCTTACGAGTAAGTTAATTCAAATGGTCCTGCATTATTCAACCAGAGGTTTTGCTTTCCCTTTAATTATCCTGTGCAAGCTTCTTTTTAAGCATGTTTAATGTAGGCATTTGTCTTATCTTTCTTGCTTTATGCAGATTTTTAAAAGACTCTGGTACAGAAACTTGTGCCACTATTGTGCCTCTTCAGGGACCCACTCCAGGAGCAATAAAAAATTGTTCATGCATCACAAATGCCAGCCAGGCAGGTTTCCCCATGCGGCTCTGTCAGGCGGCCTCCTACTCTGCAGAGTAAATAGCTCTCTCTGTCTCGCTGTCTCCACGTGATCAATGTCTTCATGATAACACAATAGCATTATGAAAACAGCAAAAGTAAATACAAAAATGATCAACACAGAGAAGGACTCTGAAACCTGTAAGGTGCTGGGACTGGAGACCAAGATTACAGGGAAAAGGTGGAAAAGAGAAAAAGACACAGAAAGGCTATTCTGTGTTGGCTTTATTGACTCTTCCGTCTCTCATCCTGTCTATCTCAAACCAGCGAGCAGGTCAAGACTATGTTCTTCCAGTGAGCGAGGAGGTGAGGCGGAGTGAGGAGGGGAGAGGGGAGGGACACAGAGAGACAGGGAAAGGGAGATCTGTTCCTAAATGAAGCAGTCATTGCTACTCATTTTTTAAAAGCACTTAAGGGTCATTAGTCTAATGCTGCAGTGAATGCATTATTCATTTTGCCTTAGCCCAATTTCTGGGCTAAGAATTTCCCAAGAAAATGATACACAGTTCAGTATAGAGGTTACTGATCAAGCCAGAAGGAACAGAGTTTGGGCATCCTGATAAAATTTTTCTCAGTGTTCTCTGTTAGCATAAATCAATATTATTTATGTAGTAACACTTGAATACTAACTACCCAATGCTATCTGTCAGGATGAAATTGATGACTATACCTTTAGGTTAATATTACTTGAACATTTCATTCTGAATAATTTATACACATTTCTGTCTGCGTGTCAATTCACAATTGTTTATTCAGCTTCAGCAAGTGTAGCTGAACTTCGGCTTTTTATTAAGAGAAGATCCTCCCTCCCGTTGATTTTATACATTAAAGGGGACGGCCTTATTTTTAGACCCTTCCATTACCCATCAGAATGAAAACACAGACCAGTTGTGTGCTGTCTCTTCGGCTGCTTCCGTCTACTTAACGAGCCTTTCCTTAAGTGACTTTGGAAGCATTATACAAAGGTAAATATACAAATATATGGTGGTGACAAGGTAGAAGTAAGCAGACATCTAATAATAACACTCAGACGTTGCTTGTGAGGAGGGTGTGAGTATGTTGCACCAGCGGCCTCACCTGCTGTTTTCACTCTTCGATAAGTAACCTAATGTGTCCAGCGAGGCTAGTGCTAGCCGTACCCTCCTCTGGCTGGCTTTAATGTCTGGTATTATTCATCTGATAGAGAATATGATAGATTTTATAACCACTTCATTTGCTTCTTCTTCAGTTCTATGGCAATAACTTTCCTCCTGGGAAGATAACATGAAACCTATACATGTTCAGGCTCTTGGACTGAAATGATTCAAATGGTTGAGTTGAAAAGTTAGTAAGTTTGATAAAATAAGAAAATAGAAAGGCTTTTTCAGCTCAATTGAGGATCTTGACAGAAATCCTTCTGATTTTGTGTTTTTACCTAACTGTGTTCTCACTTTAAAGTGTCTTCTGTTTAATCTGGAGGATTCTGCCGATAAGACACGGTCCCCTCCTCCACCCCGCCTGAGTGTCTCTTACACACACACACTCGTTTAACTTCTTCCAAAGCAGCAGTTACTACAGAGTTCAACCACATGAGCGTGTCTGACAGCCAATAGGAAGAAGCAGTACTTTATACAAGGTAATGCCTTATACATTAGAGGAAAAGGGGTCAAAATAAACTTTGCATTCCAAATAAATCACTCTGCAGTTTGACTTATAGAAATAACTTCTGTTTTTTTAAGAGTCCTTCTTAGTGGAAACCAGCTGGCAAATTTTATAGATGTGTATACACCACATGCATGAATGCACACACACACACACACACACACACACACACACACACACACACACACAGTTCGTAGCTGCCATGAGAAAAAATACTTTCAGATTTGCCAAACATTTGATTCTGATGGTAAAGAAATTAAGATAAAATCTACCTGTAAAAGCAATATATTCATAGGCCCTGATTAAAAATAGTCTACACTGTGATAGTAATAAAAAAAGGAAACAAAGCTTATATATATAGGGGTGAGGGGTTGCAGGGTGGGTGAGGGAAGGGGAAAAATGAGAATCAAGTCATGTCATATTCTGGTACAAACTCTCAGTGTTGAATGTGATGATGTGTATTCATAATGTACCAATAAAGATTTGCATTAAAAATATTCTACGCTTCATTCTGCATAGGAGTCACAAGTGCTATTTTGTCTCTTACATACTTTGAATGATTTGTTTCATTCGTCATATATTTAGTTTCAATACCCTGGATGACGTGTTGCGGAAGTCACCATTACCAAGTTAAGCCTAATTCCCTAAAGGGAGTTTGTAATTTAAAAGAGATTTAGAAAATAAGTGTTTGCCTAAGTATTATTATACATTTATACATACTATATAAATAAACAAAACAATGTTAAATTTTGTGAAAGGTACATAAAAATACTGAAATACTGAAGCATGATAGATTTTACTGGGCGCATTTATTTTGATTGTATTATATCCAGTAGGCATAATGCTATAAGTTGATTAAAGTTTATATGACAAGATTTTAATTAAGAATTTTTAAGCACTTTGTATATGCTGCATTGTTCTACAAGGATTAGCAGTTATTAGAGTTGTATGCTCTCATGGGTGAAGAGAAGAAAGGTACTGTACACTCTGTGGGTTCAGTTGAGAGAACAGGCTTCTACTTCACTGTGTTAAAACTAGCCCAACTACAGATAACATTCAATAGGTTTACCACACTGGAAGCAGGCAGTCTTTTAAAGAATGAGTCTCATTCTTTGTAAGAAATCTGAGACTATAGAATTATTACATATGGGATTCAAATCTTAATATTATAACATCTTACTGATTGTCTACTTACTGTCAGTAGTAGGAATATTACTTTGTGACTTTAATCTCACCCATCTTGGGAATTTAATAGCTAAAAAAATCAAATAATTATTACAAACTAGCAGAAATATAATCAGGCATTAATTGCTTGTGTAATTTTATTTCCGAGATGACATAGCTTTTTTGACTGAGCTTTGTGTTTTTCAGAACAAACACCTGCCACCATTAATTGCCATTAGTGTGGTCAGATGAACTTTGGTTCTGCACAGGTGATGGGTTGATTAATGGGCTGACGAGTCTCAACCTCAGCCAAGGCACCAGTGGTTTTGATCATCACACCCATGATTCTGTCAACGAGTGTTTGGAGTCCTCGTGCTGGTCATTTGGCCGGTATGTTCCATAGACCAAGTTGTGCTGAGAACAAGAATGACAGCCTTAACATTCACTTGCATAATTTAAGGATCTTTAAAGCTTCTTGAGCCTCAGTGCCAGGCATGGTGCTCAGGCCTATAACCCCAGCACTTGGGGAGCAGAGGCAGGAGGATTGCTGTGAGCTCAAGGCTGGCCTGGACTACATGAGTTTAGGGCCAGCCTGAGCTACAAAGCGAGACCTTGACCCGAAAAATAAAAACAACAATAACAACACACAAGAAACAGAAAAACCTTCTTGAACTTAAAACAAACTTATAAACTCGTCATAACCCTTTCAGACATGCTTTACCGTCTGTGTTCTGTACAGCAGGAAGCTGACGTTCAGAAGCCACGGACCTAATCAGCACTGAACCGCGAAGCTTCAGACCCCTCTGAACAGCAGAGCTTTCTTCTGTCCACTTCAGAGAGCTGCATTCTTACTGGACATGGCTCGGGGTTTTCAAATGGAGCCTCTGCAGATGGTGGTGGCCAGACTGTACAGTTCTCTAGGGGCAAAGATGTATCATTAAAAGGGGAACTGATATGTAGATTGCAATCGAATAAATGCTAACTGGCACAATTCACTGACATAGTCACCTAATTATAGAATGCAGACTATTGTTCTAAGTCATGTGTGTTTTCTTTTTCCACATTTCCCTTTGCCAATACGGGTTTATGGAATAAAAATATTTTTTCATTAATTTTTTCAAGTGAAAATAGGAAAAGTGTCTTTCAAATTGTATTAATCTCAGATATTAAAGGGTTAAGTTGTAAAATCTCAGTGGTACAGGAATCAATCTAAGATCCTTCATATATGCCTCATTCTTTTAGAGTCATTACTGTTTTGATTTGCATTTTTGTGATTACTACTAGATTGCAAACTCATTTGGTAGGTTTGTATTTATTGGTATTTCTTCTCTTAAGTACACTTGGAATTTTTGATCATTTTTTTTCTTTTGTCCTTTTTCTAACAAGTATCTTGGAACTTTGAATACTTGATAGATTAATTCATTTTATGTTAAGTATATTGACATTATTTCTCTTTAAAATTCTCATTTGTCTTTCAAGTTTCTGATATTTTTTGTAAAGAAATTTTAAATATTTAATCAGGTCAAATACATCATATTTTCTCCTTTTATTTTTTAATTAAATATTTTTTCACTTCAAGGGTTTAAAAACACCCTATTCTTATATTTTTATATTTCCTCTTACTTTATTTTTCTATTTGTCATTTATGTAAATATTTTTTAATTCAAATCTTCATTGCTACATTATATGTATACATCATCATTGCACTCAACATTGAGAGTTTGGACGAGTGTATGACAGGACTTGATTCTCATTTTTTCCCACCCTCCCACCCACCTTTAAGCCCTCCACCCCTATATACATATGCCTTTTTCTTTTTTTATTACTATCACATTCTTTTTCCTCTTGTTATTTACCCCTACATCCTATTTCCTTTTCAATAGTTTCTATTTTACAATATCAACTATATATACTAGCACTCATTCACATCTTCATGTTCTCATACCAGAGAAAAGTTATGATACTTACACATCTGTGACCTGTTTATTTCACTTATGAGGACGTCTTGAAGGTACATCCATTTGAGTATGAATGACTCAATCTTATTTTTATGGCAGAATAATACTCCATTCTATAAAAGAACCACATCTTTATCCAGTCTCCAGTTGATGGACAACTTCATTGCTTTATTATTAATTGAAAGTCTAAATTTATTGTTCATGTGTTATAAATAATTTATTGGAAATTGTTATGTCTCCATTGGATTGAGGTCTCACTTTATTATAAAATTACTCCTATGTGCATATTATATCTCCAGATTGTTCATCCTGCTTAAGCTGTGTTTTTATTCATGCACCAAGATCAGAGGGTTGAAATCACTCTAAATTTAAAGTGTGATTTAATTGTTACCAGGAGAATGCCTCTTCCTTTATTCACCTTTTGAAACATAATTGGCTTATAATGTATAAGTTCTCTAATATATAACTTTCCAGGTTATCAATATCTATTTCCCAAACTATGGGATCTTGAGTTAGGATTACACTGAACATATATAATTTTACAGAATAAGCATTTAAAAGAATACAAATTTAAATTTGATTATACTTCCTTTTGCATCATTAGGTAAAATATTTAAATATGACACAAAGTGTTTTTGGATTTATTAATAGATATTTTGTGGGATATTATTTTTGCAGCTATTATGAATAGACTCCTTTGACTACATTTTAAAATAGATTATTTTTGATATGCAGGAAAAATAATGCTTTGTATACCCATGTTGTATCAAACAACTGACTGCTCTAGCTTCTCCTGTTCTAATGTACTCTTTTAATCACTTTGAATTTCTTGTTCTTAATGAAGGTCGGTACTTGGAATTCATTCTCTTCCTTTCCAACACAATATTTATGGCTCCGCTTTCTTATATCAGCCACAGCCTGAAAAGTAGTGGTGACAATGTGTGTTTTGTGCTTAACTTTGTTGCAAAAGTTTATGATGATTTATCATTACATATTTTATCTATTATGAGTTTTTGGTAGATAGTTGTTAGCATTAGGAAATGTGTTTTTCTCCTTAGTAGATATTTTTAAGCATTAATCTATAAAAACAAATATTGAATGAAATGGACTGTTTTTGGCACCTATATGGGGTAATTGTATGGCTTTTGCAGTTAATCTATTTAATCTGCTAGTGGATGGATTGCAGCTAAAGACTTCTTGATGTTAAACCGCCCTCACATATCTGGGATCCTTCATTTAATCACAATATCATTCTCCTCACACTCCGCTGAATTCAGTTTAATATTGTGATCATTTTTGTAAGTATTTGCAAGATCTTTGCTCGTGGGTGAAAGTGCTTAATGTGTGTGTTTGTGTGACACTGACCTCGGCGAAAGGATTGTGAAGCTGTGTTCTGGTTTTCACTGGGAGGAAGATGGGATATAAGAGAAACTCCAGTGCCTTCACTATTCAGAATAGAACTTGCTTGCATTGAAGTTGGTATTACATATCTTTGCTTGTGATTAGATCTTTTGTGTGTTTTAAATTTTATCACAGTTTGTATATAGTTTTAGCAATGGGTTAGTCTTAAAAGATAACAAAGTTCTCTGGAGTACAGACTTCCTTTCCATTCTCCAGAATCACTTTTGATTAGATGTAGGTTAGATCAATCATATTATTTTTTTCTATATACTATACCTTGATTTTTCCCATTTAGTATTTATCATATTTTCTGTATTTATTGATTCAAATATTCCTTTTCCTATTTCTCTTTTTCCTTTCTTCACTGGAAAATAGTGTCTCCCATTTCATATTCTTTCTGGTAAATATCAATAAAATTTTAACAAATTTAGTGAACAAATTTTATCAAAATTATGAATTATTACTGAAGATATCATTTTCCTCCCACTTCTCATTTCTTTAGCTCAGACTAGACTTGCAACATAACATTTTAAACTATGCAAAAAAAACCTTGCAAAAATGCTGGAATTAGCTATCTTACAGGAGCCATTTTGTTCAAGTATAGTGCTTTCTCTCCTACATCCTGTTCTGAAAAGCCAAAATGGGAATCGGAAGAAGAAAGTTAGCAGGAAAAGATTGATTCAAAAACAAGTCATATCAAATACAACAAGCTATCCTGGGTTGCAACGGGAAAAAAGGCATTTCCAGAAATGGTGGTGAAGCTGAACACAGTCTACAGCAACTGCACTAGTGTGGGACAGTGTTACTTTCTAATCTTGATAAATACATCAGGATTTTTAAAATCAGATCAACCTGGATAAATACTTTATATTATCCTTAGTACTTTTCCATAAACTAAAATTTATTCCTTCACTTAACTTTTTATTCAGTGTAGCCACCAATCAGTTTGATAAGAAGAAATGATGAAAAGTCCCTTTGCACAGTAGTCATTGATGCTTCATCTACTCCGTGTTTCTACCATCCCACCCTATTTCTCACCAAGAACCATGGGTGTTTTGTTGTTTTTAAAAAAAATTTTAATGTTTTATACCTATTATATGAATTTTCCACTTCAATGGAAGAAGTTACTACGTGTCTCTGTGTGTGTGTGTAAATGCACAGAAGCACACATAAGTCAATTTTATGGATATCTGTTAGGAGATAAAGTTGCAAAAATAAGAACAAAGGTCGGCTAGGGATTTAGCTCAAGTGGTAGTGCATCTGCCTTGGAAGCACAAGAACCTGAGTTTGAACCCTGGTACTGCAAAAAAAAAAAAAAAAAAAAAAGATAATCAAAATAAGACTATAATAAGACTCTTATGTACTATGCACTTTGCATCACTTACATGCCAGGGTGTACATGGAGATCTTTATGTGCATTACCTTGTTCAGATTACAACAGCCTTGCTAATTAGTCACTGCCAGTGAGCCTGTTTGAAAGGGAGGAAAAAGCTTTGAAAAATAGGGCCGGGGATTTAGCTCAGTGGTTCCGGTGCCTGTCTTGCAAGCGCAAAGTTAGAGAAGGAAAATTTTGTTGAGAAAAAAATACTTCCGCCTAAGAGATGGGAAAACCCAGAAAAGTGAGTAACCCAGAATTGCTTTTTCCAGGGAGAATTTATGGACCAAAACTACGAGGTGAGTGGACTCAAAATGGGGGTTTCCAATAAGATTCAAACAGTGTACAAACTATAACCAACCATTGGGTAAAGTGGGCAGCTACCAATCAGATTCAAAAGAAATGGGAAAACTACAGTTAGCCAGAGAGATTACAACAAGTATAGTTGCTTGAATAACACTGATCAAATGGGATCCAGTGAGTAATCAAGTCACGTAGCAGATGAATAGGGTTTTCCGTGGTCCTTGGGGAGATGTGAGTCGTCCCTCCAGGGGATTTTGAAATCATCACCTTCCCAGGAGGGACAGATCAAAAATCTTAACCCTTTACCCCAGGAGGAGATTGAGACCTATTGATCACTGTTATCTGGGAGGGCTAGTTTTCTACTTTGATGGTGCCGACCTTTAGTGAAAGTCCTTTGTTCCTGTGAGCTTCTCGAGGGCCATTCCTGTCTATCTCTTACCACATCTCTAGCTTTTCTACAGAGTTGACCTCAGTGAAGGGGTTCAATATAAATTTTGACACAGCTCCAGCTTTTGAAATGTTTCCATAAAACAAGCATGTGGAAATAATAGAAAGCAATGACCTACTGAGCAAAGTACCAGAAATGAGCAACAGACTCATTCTTCTCTGTGGACAGAGTAGGAATGCCTTCTTATTTACAGAGAAAACCTGAAATTAAAGAAAAAATCTCTAAAGTTCTCAATTTTTATTTTACAACCACTCACTTACCAAACTCTACCCTGTAATGAAGAGGGTGAAGTAGGTTCCAACACTGAGGCTGTTGGCTTGAAACTGTTCATGTGAAAACCTTCATTTTGATTAATATAATTGAAGTGTTGAGTGTGTATCTGCTAAATTGCAATCAAATCAGTAAAATGTTATTCATTTTTTAAATGAATCTGTCAGAAGTTCTATCAGTATTCTGCCAACAGTGAATTGGATTTGCACAGCTGAACTGCAGATATTACTATTTTATAAATGGGTAAACTGAGACATTGAAAATTCAGTCTCTCGATGAGGTAGAGTCAATAGTTGACTTGCAAATTGATCAACAGGGTCTCTGATAAGCCAACATGATACTGTCCTTGGTGATTCCCTTGCAATACAGAACGGATTTAATTAAGGTTCTAAATCAACATATTGAGAGGCCCTTGGTAGGTAATGAAAAATTCACCAACTTCCCTCTATCCTGACTCACAAAGAACTTAGATACCAGCTCAAAAATTCTTGAGACACTCCGTGGGGTTCATTCTGCGGAGTATAAAACCTACTTCCCAGCCCGATGAATTCATAACTAATTCATGCCAGGTCTCTGTGTGAGCCAGACACTTGGTGTCATGGCTCTCACCACCTTCTCTGTTCCTGCCACGACGGCTGTTCCTCTCCTTCCTTCTCTTTGTCTTCTTCATCTTCACACTCTGTGGCATCAATTTCAACCTCCTTATACTAAAATAATTAAAGATATGGTGAAATAGTGCAACCCCTTTGAGATAAAAAAGCATCTATAGAATTATTCAGTAGTGAACGTCTTCCTCCTACCTGCCAGGTAGATAAAGGTGAGAAATACAGCTACCATCTTACCTTCATGGTGCTTGTCATCCAGTGGGTTTGGGGGAATGGCTACAATAAATATGATAAATGGAATGGGAACGTCAGGGTCCTAGGAAAGCAAACAGCGCAGGTGCCTGCCCCTGGCTCACTGCGAGAGCTGTGTGTGTCTGGGAAGAGCCACGACTAGGATAGCATTCTTTCAGTAACCAACTACAACTGAGTTCCAACTGTGGCTGCACATGAGAGATCACTGAAGAACTTTCACAGTTGAAAAGATCTAGGCCCCAGAATACTTCATATGATTCTCCAGGGACAGGACACAGACACTTGTGTTTGTAAAAAGCTCCCCTGTTGATTCTCATATTCAATCAAGGTTGCAATGTTCTGATCCATAGATTGATGAAAATAAGAATTTCCAAAAGAAATGGAGTTGCACAGTCACTGTTGATATTAATTTTCTTCTTGAGAATGCCACTAGAATTCTCTGAAATGTTGAAGTTGTTCTGGTGTATTCTGGTGTTTAAAATGCACATGCACAAATATGAAAGAGGGAGGTAGAAAGTCAGAAAGAGAGAGAGATGAGAGAGAAAGAGGAGAGAAATCAAGGACTCCATCCCATGTGGCAGAGAACATCTTAAGCGCACGAACACTTAGATAAGGTGGCATACTTTCTGTGCAACAATGCATGTTTTCTTCATTCTTCAACAAAGTTTTTTTCCATTGCCATTAGCTGCTTACATTTTCATGTCAGAGATTAATAATGTCAAATCTAAGCATTTTCTACACAGATTTGGTGATACTAGTCACAAGAAAGTTTGGAGTTTGGCTTGGTATTACTGTTTGTTTTTACATTGTAGCGAGTCCACAGGACAACTGCACTGGTAGGTGTAGATACACTTGACTCTCTACATGACAGAAGCTACAGAGAGTAACTTAAAAATGTTATTTAATTCAGATTTGTGTTAACCTCACAGCTCTCCAAGGTTTCAGTCTTTAGTATCTTCACAATAAATAAAGTCACACAAGCTCAAAGAGTAAATGATTTGTTCTGTGTCTTTAAGGAACTGGTTTGTCAGACTGTTTGCCACAGTTCCCACCATGGTTTATGTAGTAATTGTCAGGATGTACATTGTGCAGTTTAATCTATTAAAGGGAGCAATAATGCTGTATGCTTCTAGAGAAGGGCACTGTAAAAATTTTCATCTTGAGGGTAGAATTTGGACTGAATTATAACCTTCACCAAACTGATTTTGTTTCTTATTCACTTGACTTAATTTTAACCAACAGATCCTAAACTACAAGGCAATAAAAAAGTCTATAATTTATAAATAATTTCATCTTTATTTAAGTAATGGAATTCTGAGAGGGGAAAAAACATACATTAGATGGTATTAGATGCTCCCAAACTCTGAAGAATCTAGCCAAAAAAATCGAATATCTTAACCATCTAAGTGGACACTGGAATAAAAATTTATATTCATGGGGCCGGGGGTATAGCTCAGTGGTTCCGGCACCTGTCTTGCAAGCGCAAGGACCCGGGTTCGATCCCCGGTAACCACATAACAATACTGGGCATGGAGACTCACCCCAACAGCAATCAGTACCACGTACCACAGTGCTGGGTGTGGTGGCTCACGCCTGTAATCCCAGCACTCGGGAGGCAGAGGCAGGAGGATTGCTGTGATGTGAATTGGAGGCTGAGCTCAGGGCCAGCCTAAACCACAAAGTGAGACCCTGTCTCAAAAAACCTTAAAAAAAATCTATATTCATGATTTTCAAAGCTATTTCTAGGTACTACCATTGTATCATAAAGCAAATCAGATGGTTAAAGATTATGAGGAAGAAAAATACCCATGCAGCGTTGCGGACTGGTTTCTCTCTGTGGGGGAAAGAAAACGAATTGCCCAGTCTGTGGAAGGAAACATCTATTGCTTAAATCCCTAAATTGATTTAGTTAATATGCACATCTCCCTACAATGTGTGCTGGAAGAGTGGTTTGTAGAGCTCACGGTCGACTGATAGTTCACGTGTAGGTCCTCTTAGTATACATCTTGTGCACTAATTTCAAGCTCATGTACATTTCCCTTAAGCTTATTTTCCTTAGTCCAAATTAACTTACTTATATGGAGGATATGTTTCCTTTCTGTTGTGGGAGTAGGGAGATACAAAAATGAAAATAGTTTTGCAATAGTAAAGCCCTTTTTGTGCTACCATATATAAGATTAAGGATCGTGCATTCTTAGTATGAAAATTCAAATTCCAAAATGCTCCAAGGTCTGACACTCTCTGAGTGTCAACATACTGATAAAAGTGGAAAATTCCACACCTGAGCTTATATGATGAGTTGTAGTCAAAATACAGGTGCACTAAAAATATTGTATGAAATTACTTCCACACTATGTACATATAATGTGTATATAAAACATAGATAAATTTCAAGTTTGGACTTTGGCCCCATCCTAAAGATATTTCCTGCATATAAAAGTATTACATAACCCAGGAAAGTCTAAAATCTGAAACGCTTCCATTCCCCAGCATTTCAGATAAAGGATATTGAACCTGTAGAGTCAAATGTCGGGCAAACATTTTCTAGCTGAGTCTCCAAATCAAAAACATTTGTCTGGCTGGGGATTTAGCTCTGGTTCCTTGTTAGTACAAGGTCCCTGGTTCAATCCTTGGTAACCACATACAATAATGCTGAGCATGGTGACTCACACCCACCAGCAATCAGTACCACATATCACAGTGCCGAGCATGGTGGCTCATGTTTGTAATCCCAACACTCGGAGGCAGAGATGGGAGGATTGTGTGAGTTCCAGGCTCGCCTGTGCTACACAGTGAGCTTAGGAACAGCCTGAACTACAAAGAGAGACCCTGTCTCAAAAACAAACAAAAAAACATTTGCTGCGAATAACATGCTCTACTCTCTATAGACACATCAGATCTCAAGGCTTCCTTGTTACATTTCCCAAAAACAATGTGCTGCTTTCAGTGTGAGAAACACAGACGCTTCCTACTCAAGATAGGGGAGGTGAAGGAGGTAAGGACAAATAATTTTCTGCCTTAGAAATTACATGGCTGGCACAGAAAGATTGCCTTCCCTTTCTTCCTAAAGTAGGTCTTCCTCCTACTTCCCCAAATGAACAAAACAAGGTCATCTCAGAGAAAAAGAAGTTGCAAAGCAAGCAGTCTAGGACTCTCTTCAGTTAACTGTCAGGCAGAGTTCTTGCAAACAAGATCCAAAGCTGACAACATCCGGTAATCTTAAGGGAAGAAAGACTTACTGCGACTGTCCAGAGTTCACAGCTGTTTGGGAGGGGAAAGGCAGCGTGGAGAAAGGAGAGGCACTCAGGCAGCTGTGGGGAGTTCAGGGCCAGGAAGTGTGGGAAGTATCTGAACAAAAGAAACAGCTGGGCCAGAAGAAACAAATGCTGGGCACAGTAGCGTGCATCACTGAGCACGGCTGCGTGCTCTCCCTGCTGGACACTAACGAGCCAGCGTTCACCTTTACTTCGTTCAGTCAACACTGAGAAGTCCCTTGCAAGAGAGCCCCTGCCCCAGGACTGGACTCCAGCTGGAGTCCCACCGCAGCACACATAGCAGGCTTTATTTGGTTCATGCCGGTGCTCTGCAACTTATTTAGCAATTTTAGTATTATCTCAAATATTCTGTTTCTTCTGCTGTAGGCAGAGATCTTAATTCAATAGATTCTGGACGTTATGACCTTCTTTTAAATTGGAAAATATTCCACAGTCAAAACGTTGACAAATATGACTGTTAGACCTTGAATGAGATTAGTCATCATCCTCTTAGCTTATATGTAATTTAGCCTAAGTCAGCAGGTAGGCAATTACAGATATTACTGGGAGGAGAAGACACAGTTTGGGGAATAAACACATTTCTCTCCAGGACGGAAGGAACTGGAGTGCCTTTGGCTAAAGATTTAGTTAAAACCTTATTAACGGTGCTCTCAGAGCTTTGTCTAGGTTTGTACAATAGAAGAAGAGGTCAGTGGTGGGCAGGTGACTTAGCAGTAGCCTCCCTTCCTACAGTTGTCAGGCCTTCAGTGTAGCACTTTGAAAAGAGGCAGAAAGAGAGAATCACACAGCCCTTCTCAATCATGCCAAGTGCTGACTCCATTGTCTGGAGAATCACCTTCTCCACTGAAGGAGTTCAGGCTGCTGTGTGGCCAAGAGCGGACAGTGGCCTGAGAGAGCTGGTATGTTTATTAGCATTGATTCAGTAAGCCCAGCTGTGGCAGTAGCAGAGGTACCCAGGGAAGAGTATCACAAAGTTTCTTCTTCTAGCTGATTTAAGCAGAGAAGATCTAGCACTTATCTAAGTGTCTTCTTCAAATCTAGCCTTCACAGAAGCTCCTGTACTGTGTGTCCCAGAGGGAAGTTTTCAGCAAACAGGGTGACCTGTAGCAGAAATTCCCCTGGAAGGGATCTGAGCAGTGTTGTGAGGTCCTCCATGGATTGGTTCATCAAGAGCCACTTGTGACTTCCCTTTGCTCTACTTTCCTCTGCTGAGCAGGCAGAGGATGATGTAATCATTTTCTCAAGTTCTGCTGCAACTAGGGGTGGATGCAAGCTACAGTCTTGACCAAATAAGTCCATGCGGAAGCCCTAGGGTGGGTGTTTGTTATGGAGCATTAGAGGGGACCCTTGGAAAATGTGAAGGCTACAAATTTTTCTCTTTGTTTCTGCTTGGGACAAGAACTCAATGATTAAAAGTGTAAAAGTGAAGAGACCACAGTGTGTTCATGAAGGCAGAAGTGGGCTGGGAGTGATAAGCTTTATGCTGTAACTGCCTGAAACACTACAACCCCCTTCAGGGCAACTTACCCTCCAGAGCCATGTTTTGAAGCATATCAAGGCTGATGGTTAGGCTCAGAGTTGGGGATTTCTCCTTGGGATTGAAGGCGGTCTGAGCATGCAGTGTCCCCAATAGTCTAACCACAGCTGACTTCCAGGGCAGTCCCACCCCTGGAAATGATTAATAGCCATTTATACAGACTTAGTGGCCTTTGTCTCACCATGACAATGACAGTTTAACCCATGCATTTAGCAGATGTTGTGGTCTTGTGTCCAGGATACTTAGATTCTGTAAGCTGTTTCTCTTTCTCTTGATTTTATTTTTCATCAGCAAAAATGTTGGGTTCATCACCACTCACCCTCTGCTGTTGTTGCTTGGTTTTTGTCCTTGTGGCATTGTTTCATTTTGTTTTATTTCATTGGACTTGCTTTATACTGCCCCAAATTGTGAATTTAAAAGTAAGGAATAAGAAATAGGTAACATTTTTTTAGTTCCTTCTAAAGTTCTATTTTCATTGGTATCTGTCTGTAGAACATAACAGCTACCCTCATTGTGAGAATTGGTGCCTGTCTAAAACACATCTTAATTCTTTTAACATACTCTCCCCTCCCACATCTCCCACCTCATAATGAGGATAAGCTTATTTCTGGAGATCATGAAAAATTTCAAATTGTTTTTCAGCCTTCATCATATAACTGTAAATCAACTATATAATTCCATTCATATTATAAACCCTAAAACTTTATTTCCTTTTTTAATTTCAAAGAAACTGGAACAAATCTGTTCTAACAACTCAACTTTTTGGCTAAAGTTGAAGCACAGGATATGTAAATGAAGTCTTGTCATTTTGAAGAAAATGAATAGCTGAAAAAATTAACTTTTCCAATCCTCGTACTTCTAGTTCTAATTGTTTTTTTTTTAATTTAAAAAGTACATTCTCTAATCATCATTTCATAGAGGAAAATCGTGGTGCTTCCAGCTGGACAGAGATACGTTTGTCATCGCTTGACAATGGTAAGTTCTGTGATCTCTTGGCTTCTGCTCCCAGAATCAGAGCATAAGAACAAAATCACTCTTATCTCAGAAGGCTGCTGTCCACTGTTGACTAAATGCACTATGAGAAATGGTAAAGGAAGTATATTTACCTTTATGATTTTTATTACATAAACTTTTGTTATTTCAGAGCAATGTGATTTCATCAAATTGAGTGGCATGCATGCTGGCTTCGGAGTGTGCGTATCTTCATTTCAGCTCAGAAGTGATAAAGCTCACGACACACTGATGAGCGAGATGGGTGTGACTCTGGGTGAACTACATGCTCTTTGATCTGAATCTTTGTTTAGAAGTTGGAATTGGCACAAGGTCAGTGATATTGGCAGGAATACAGTCCCACTAATAAGAATTAAATTTAGAAGGTCATCGCTAATATTTACCTCTAAGTGTGCATTCTTTTTACCAGTGTGTACATTAGTCAATACGCAGTTGTAATAGCTCAGATCTGAGGTTTCTCTGAAGGCCACACGCCAAAGGCCTGAGCTCAGCTTGATGCTGTTCACAGAAGAGTCCTGGAGGGTGGGGCTAAGTGGAAGGGGGCGGGGCCGTGAGGAATACAGAAGGCATGGCCCCTTTCTGTCTCTGTCTTTCTTCCGAGGTTCTATGAAATAAATAGACCCCTCTGCCCACATGTGATTACCCTGACAACTGTGGGTCCAAAGCAGCTCAGTCAAACTACCACGGATGGAGGGAGACCTTTGACTCTGTGAGTCAAAATAAACCTTAGGTCTGTGTAAATTTATTATCTCAAGTATTTCATCACAGAAATTGCTAACACGGTAACACTGTAGTTACTTCATGTAAAGAGGAAACATGAAACAAACATCAATCACAATCAATGTAGAATCCAGGGACGTTTTCAATATTTTTATAAAAATAGCTTCACAGTTTCAATGCCCCTTTAATCTCACAAAACATAGAAACTTTTCAGGTAGAGTACTTAGAGGAAAGAAATATGCCTGCACCGATGTCAGGTTATAAACCGGGCCAACGCATCCGGCATGCCACAGGCAGCACAGTCAGAACTCTTGGTTAGGAATTAGATCCTAGGTATAACTTTCACTTTCAGCTTCCATAAATAAAATTTCAAAAGTCTCTATAAGTAGTTTTCCTACAAGGATGGCAGGAGGAGATAGTTCCATTTCCCATGTCTAAAACAGTAATAAGACATGCTCAGTGAGCAGGATATCGTGGCACATACTTGTAATTGTAGCACTCGGGAGGCAGGAGCATGGCCAGAAGTTCAAGGCTAGCATAGACGACAGCAGAGGTTAAAGCCAGCCTGGACTTCAGAGTGAGATCCTGTCTCAAACAAACAAATGCCCAATTGTGGTTGACATCAACTTTTTATGTACTTACTGTCTGCAACTGAAAAGAAGTTAAAAAGAAATATTTTTTAAATGCATGTCTTTTATAAGGGCTAGAGTGGTATACATGATTTACTGCTCGCCAGTACCCACGGGGTGAGGAGAGAACAAAACAGAGACGCAGCAACTTCGAGAGAAAGCTGCATTTCAGGCCAATCTAAGCTGCTCTGGGCAGCAACGACAGAAAGGAACCAAAGACACACAATCTGTATTCTTAACAAGTGTGGACAGAGGGAAGCAGGTTACACTTCCGGACACCTGGTGACAGTGGTGTCACAGCCAGATGTGAAAGAGGCACTCATGTGTCTTGCTGAAGAGAACACAGGGGTAATTCAGAGGGAGAGAATTTAGTTGGAGGCAGGCTGGTCTTGGTAAGAAGTGAGCTCAGCATGGCCAGGCCACTTTAAGGACCAGGACAACACTGGAAGCAGCTGCTGGTGGAGGAGCTCTATTTGTCCAACAGTGCCACCTGAGATGCCTGCTTGAGACACATAAAGCTTCAGCTGGACCCCTAAAGTAAAACAGTCAATCATGGAGAGGCAACAATCTTTTGTCACTTACAGTTTGCTTATATTTCACAGGGACATCTGCCACAGAAGGGCAAGAAGTCTAGTATTTTTCCACTTAGGTCACATAAGTCTGTGTTGGTAATCTGTCTATCTTGTTTTTAGTTCTGTGTTAGAGACAAGGTTAGAAGCAAAGAAGATAAATAATACTCCCCACTCTGGAAACTGACAAGTTCAGCTGATCCAGACACAGATACTGCCTCATGGAATTTGTGACAGCACTGTAAAGACACATTAAGAACACAGATTCCAGGGCCAGTCAGTGCTTCCCAAGTGTTGTGTTGCAAGCCTAGAATCCAGATCTTTCATAATCAGTTCAGATGTTACAGATGCTGGTCACCCGGGAAGCACACAGAGGAAGGGTGGAAGGTAGCCTAGCTAGAACAGGCATTATTTATAAAAATTCTCATAATACAGCACGACAGGATTCAGGAGCCTGGGAGAGGGTTATCATAGCAGGCTGCTTTCCATGGCTGAGGCCTCAGAGGTTTAAAAACAATGGGTATTTATTTCTTATTGCTCTGTTGTGTGGATTCTATGTCAAAGATAGTGGCTTGTATTATTTGTTTCATGTCCCACACCTGAGATATGATCATCTTGAAGGGCTCCAGGTGTTATAATAGAAGGAAAATAAAAGTTTAAGGAGCTTACATCAACAATTAAATATTCAAAAAAGAAGCAAAGGGTAACACTTTCTTTCACAAAGCATTGTCCAGGATAAGTCACATGGCCCCTGTTGCCCAAAGAGGAGCTAAGAAAGGCAATGGGATTTTGTGCCCAGAATTTGAGGAGAATCAAGCACCACTAAATAGCAACAATCACTGCCTTCAAATAATTTTAGAGGCAGTGAAAATACTTCAGCAATATATAGTCACTTCAACATAATAGAATCAGTAGGTACCTCAAGAAAGATTCATAGTTTAGTTTTTTTCCTATGGCACTGATTACAAGCAAGACTAAAATTCCAGCTCCTCCTCAGATCCCTTTTGGGGATCCTGAACTGATTCAATGCATTTTCTCTTTTGAAATTTCTGTTTTAGGTGCTGAGGTTTCCAAGATAAACAAGACATCAATCTTGTGTGCAAATGTCTCATACTCTACTGAAGAGACAGTCTCAGTACAATGAAAATCAGACACCTCGAACGGTGACAAGCAAAGGGTCAGAGTGCTGAGCAGACTAAGTAAGTGGCAGTCAGCCACAGAGGGAGGGAGAAGCTCGGGGGCAAGAAGGGGCTCCTAACCGGCAGTTTGGGGCCAACCTGGAGGAATCAGTGGAGCTGCACGGGGGACAAGTGATCAGAGGGATGCTCCCAGAAAAGCCGAAAACGCACTGCTCAGGGACATATTTCGGCCGCTGCAAGGATCCAGTTCCCCCATGAGGGTTGGAGTTAGAGGGTAAAGCAATGAAATGCCATGCAGAAGAGTTTGTCATTTTTTTCTTGTAGGTTTAAATGTTATTTGAGGTTTTTGAGTAGTAGAGTAATGCTTCAGTTTTTACAAATTGAGACATATGGAACAAATAGGCCGAAAAGAAGATGAAAAAGATCCGAGTATAGGTTATCAGAGAAAATAATAGTGGCTGTTGCTACTATTGCTCTAGCTTCAAATCTTAATATCATACTGACTTTCTAAATTGGAAATTTACATCAAGCAACATGACTGCAAACATGTGAGGGATACAACGTCCAACATGTCTAACCACGAGGTTCGGAGAGGGCTGGGAGCTGGGTGGAAATACCCAGTAACCATTAGAATATTCCAATGTCTGTCTCTACTTTAATATTAGAATTGAGTCATATCCAGCCTGGGAAGGTCTCCAGAAGCCTTTTAACTAAAATCTATCTGACAGATGAAAATACAAATACAGAAAGGTAACATCCCAAATCACCCAGTTAGATTTCAGCAGGCCTCAGATTTCAGTCTATTTCTGAAAGCTCACTCCGGTCGTAGTTGGATGACACATGGCTGTTTGGTCTATATAGAGGAGATCAGGAAAGTATCCTTTACAGCACTGGCCCTTTGGATGACGATAGCTGCCAATCACCGAGAATTAACTTCCGGTGACCACTGAGGTTTGCTCTGTTTGCTTTGGTGAAAAGTAGTTTACAAAAAGGAGTCTTCACCTTTCTGGGACTATGTCTACAGAGGAGCATGCATGCATTGAGAAGCCCGAAGAATAAAAGTTTTAATGAGTAATGATCTATAAAATCCTTAATATGTGTTTATACAGTCATGTCTTGATGAGACTGTAATGGATCATCTAATTTTCAGATTCTCCACACTCTCTGTTTCTGTTTTTAAATGGCACTTTCAGCAGAGAAGAGAAAGAGATACATGTTTTTTGTCAATTGTTTAATTTCGTAGCAGTTATTATATAAGATAGGATCTTTGTAGCTACCAATATTTAAACACCTCTTTTGAAAAGATCTAATAGCAGATCTGTGTTTTCTCATCATCGCTGAAATGGAAAACAACCATGGTATACAAATGAGCTTTGATAATACACGTAGGCAATTTGATACTTTTAGAAGTATACAGATGAGGGTGCTTGCTCACATCACATGGGTATCTGGAATACGTGGTAAAATTCGACGCGGAGTCATTATATGTAACCAGTGCAATAACTGGAGCATTTGTATGAGTTGAAAGTTGTTGATAAGCGACTTGAAGTTGAGCTCACTTTCTTACCATTCTGACCTATTTTAGGCAATTTTATTCATGATCTTAGTCTCAGTTACCAACTCCAAGTAAGTGATTTACCAATTTTCTCTCGCTTTTGAACCTCAGAACCGACTTGCTCATTGTAGGAAAAGAAAGCCAGATTTAGAATTTAAAGTCAGATTTTTAATATCTCTGTCCTGTGTGGAAGTAAAGAGAAATCTTCATCAGCCGAAGTCAACAACTATCTCAGCCCCTTTTCTTCGAAATCATAGGCTGTCTTTTATGAGGTAAAATCAAGACTCGAGTGGAGGAGAGGCTTCTGGTGAAACAAATTAGGGAGAGAAAGGTGGGGCTGCACATCAGCAAACTTCGAGGGCCATTTGAAAGGGGTGCTGATATGCATTTGAAAGCACTCACAGTATTTGTCCAGTACAATGTTACAGTTTTGTCTTTTGAAGAATTTTTCTTTGTCTAGCAGGTTCTATGATGTGCGGCTCTGTGTGTTATGGGGACTGATAGTCTTCATTATTTTTCCAACTGCCCCCTTGGCATCTCCACTTAGATAACAAAGCTATCTATCACATACAAGACCAAAGTCATGAACTTTCTTCAAAGGCCGACTTTCAGTTTTCTATTGCAGTGAATAATGGCTCCAGACTTCTTTCTAATCAAGTCAGAAATCTGAGCGCTTTCCCCTCTCCAATCCATGACCAAGTCCTGGCAACACATGAACATTCACCTCAGCCTGACTCGAGATGATTTTAATGCTTTGTGAGGCTATTGTGTGAGGAACAAAATCTGATTTGAGTGTCACGGGGTGGGACACTGCCTATGCTCCAGCCTCCGCTTTACTTCCTTTAAATTCCCCCGCCCTCACTAGCACTGCTCTCCACCGGGCCTGTCTGAATCTGTCCGTCCCTCTCTGAGGCACTACGCAGACTGAGGAGGCCTCTCACTCAGAATATTATCAAGAGAGCATCACCAATTGTATTGCACAACACAGCTCATTATAGGTGGTTAACATAAGATGGAAAAGAATATGTATAAGCACGGATGTCCCAACCACCAATAACACATAGCAAGCCCTTATCCACTGAAGTATTGCTAACTGTGATCTTGAGACAATTATGCATATATTTGATACTCGAATTTTGAATTGCATGATTTCTTATGCTATTAGCAAACACTAGAGGTGGTTTGGCTGCATCATTTAAAACTCATGAGAAAGCTGATGGGAAGAGCAAGCCACAGCACCATGGCCCAAACAGCTGAAGGAAAGAGAGCAAGGAGGACTCCCAACGCTCCAAAGCTCTTGCTTCCTGAATTTAATGATTTTGTACTTTTGTTTTTCTTCTGATCTCTCCTCCATAATAGAACGTGGTCCTATGGAAGCCATGCTGTTTTCCAGAACATTCTTCAGGGCTGTACCTCCTTAGACTGTCTTCTTGAAAGAGCTATACATCTTTTTAAAATGTAACAGCGTTTTTAAAAAATTTTAAATCTATTGGTCCACTATGAATACACATCATCTTTGCACTCAACATTGAGAGTTTGTACCAGAATATGACACAACTTGATTCTCATTTTTTCCCATTTCCCTCGCCCAGAAATCCCCTACCCCCATATATACATAATCTGTTTCCTTTTTTCTTTATTATTATCCTATTCATTTCCCCTAGATATTGTTTTGTGTTTGTTTCTTGAGACAGGGTATACCTTTTGTAATTCAGGCTGGCCCTGAGCTCAGCCTTGAACTCACAGCAATCCTCCTGCCTCTGCCTCCCGAGTGCTGGGATTACAGGTGTGAGTCATCATGCTAGCATTGTGGTATGTGGTCCTGATTGCTGATGGGTGTGAGTTTCCATGCCCCAAATTATTGTATGTGGTTACTAGGGATCAAGCCTGGGCCCTTGCACTTGCAAGGCAGGCACGGAATCACTGAGCTAAATCTTTGGCCTGGTAACAGCATTTTTTGAACAGCAAAAATTATACACAGTTGTGAAGCGAAGCCTGTGTTAAAGAAAAATATGACATAAAGCTGGATGAAATAAACCACCGAGAGCTCAAACCGCAGGACGACATAAAGTGTGTCACTTTGTGCATGCTGGTATTTCCATGAAAGTCACATGGTGATGCTGCTCAGGCTCTGTAAGCTCTACCCCTCCCTCCTGTCATTCGGCTTCACTAGTGTCAAGACCAAGCCAACCTTTGCTCTGCCTGTAGGAGGTTTTGGCGGCACCTTCTCATGAGACTCTTCCCTGGGATGAGGAAGGGAGATGTCTCTGCCCTGCTGGAGTCCTGCCCCTTACTGTTCATGTGATACCCCGCCTTCTGATCCACATCTTCATCCTTCATAGACATGCTGCATTGGGAGGATTTATACTGCAAATGATAATTCTCAGTCTGTTCATGGACAGTAGCTCCACACTGAGTCTTGACCAGTCTGATGAGTGTGTTCTTAAGTCTGCAGAGATTTCCACCATGAGAGCAGTTAAAAAGCAGTGTTTTCACTTAATATGCCCTTTGCCCCTTTGCTTGGGAATCTGTGGCCTAGGAATGGATTATCATCATCTCTCCTTGATTTCATGTTTTCCAGATTCTGCAGCTGTTAGCAACACTGAATCTATGAGTGAATTTTATTTTAAACCTTACCTTTTGAATAGAATTAGATCTTCCTGGTTTATTTAGCCTCTACAAAATTCCTCAATTTCTCAGAATCATGAATTTTATGAACCTTTGCTGCTAACATATTTAAATCACATCCATTCTTTATCCCCCTAGAGTTTTATTCTTCTTTTTAGTCACTCATGCCCAAATAAGAACCCTGTAGTGTATTTATCACCAAGAAAATGAAATTTATGACCCCCGGGGAGCCCACCACTTACCCTGCAGTTGTGTTCAGGGCAACCCTAAGGCAGAGGTTCTGCCTACCCAAACCCTGGGGTGGAAATGACACAAAACACAGTAGTGGTAGTGTCCATTCCTTTCTAGCTGTGTGGCTGCTTAATAAATAAGAAATTTCTGGGTGAAAAGATAGTTTTATTCTGTCTTATATATTGTGTTTACCTCACTCTAGCCACACTTCTTGGCATGGATGTATGAAGCTCCTGTGTCCTTTCTTTGTCAGAGAGGGGAAACTGATCATACGTGTAAAAAGGTAGAGAGTTGAGAAAACACTCTTCATGTTAGCGCCTTCCCTGTAGTCATCTATTCACATTAAGGTGGAAGATGTCTAACGCCAAGTCACAAGAAACAAAGCCTTTTTTAGCTGTAGGATTATGAACAGATACATAAAGAACGTATTGCTGTCTTCCTTGCAATTAGCAAATGGTTCCTCTTATCTTTTTTTATAAGCTTCCCGAAATAAATCTGTTTGTGATTAAACTTTGTGCCAATTTGAATGGACAGCTTCCTATAAAAGATAAAAGCTTCATGATAGAAAGTTGAGGGGAATCTCAATAGCAGCCTACAGAGAGTTCTGGGAGAACCATGGTCTTGGAAACTAGCAATCAACTTTAGTTTTATATTCATGACTGAGCCTATTAGCCCAAGTCTCAAAATGTCTGGGACAGGGACCTGGAGGACAACCTTGTCAGAAGTGTGGATCATTCTGCAAGAGCCCTTCTGTGGTTTTTCTTGTGTTTTCAAGGCCAGGGAAAACAGGCTGCAGCATCTCAAGCCTTGTTTAGCTTCAGCAGCTATGAAGGATGTTTCATACTTTGTGTTCAATAAGCTTTGCTCTGACAGTCTTTGGCTATTGTTGTGCTGAATGCTAACTCCAGCCATATGTCATGCACAGCAGTTGCGCCAGCTCATAAACTCTGTGCTCCTGTGGTGTCCTCCCAGACTCCAGGCTCCACATGCCCTTAGTTTACATGCAAGCTTTGCTCATCACAGAAAAATCCTCTGTCCAGAAAGGACAGGGTTCATTTAATTCCAACAGCTGACTATTAGGGCTATAGAAACACGTCTCTGGACTTCCAAATAAGCATGGCCTATGCCTACCACGTTCTCCCTCAGAACACGGAAGGGTGACTCTAAAAAAAGAGAAAGTAGTGGCTCATGTTTTATATGAATAAATATGCAATAGATATTTATCTATATATAATAGACATCCTTCAGAAATGTAATGACACGCATGTTAGCTCTCCTCTTTAGGGTGGTGAGAAAATAAAGAAATTGAGAGCAAGTGAAAAATATGGGAAAGACTGGTGAGCAGGGAGTGTTCATACCTGAAGCTGCTGGTCCCAGGTGTGATCTATGCAGTGCGGTTGAAAATAAGCTGAATGTAAATTTTTGAACTATGTTACAAGGAGAGACACGTTGGCCTTACACACACCCACACGCACGTACACGCGCATGTGCGTGCCGGCATGCACAGTGCCCCTGTCCCTCTGAACACACTTACTGTTTGGCTCACTGCTGCAGCAGCCATGGAGCACTCTTTTGTGTATTTAGCTGTGCTGTCATTGATGACCTTGCTGTTCTGAATCCGTTTAAAATGTATAACCTTCAGACTCTTTAGGATGACAGGGGAAAAGACGGAAGTTATATGATACCAGATCCACAGTCAGGTTGGAGAGTACAGGCCATACTCTCTTGGGGAGCCTGCCTTTCTAAGGGACAGCACTCAGGGGCTGCATTCATCACATTTTAAAAAAATTTTGGTACGAGTAATGGGGGGAAATAATGTGGTGGTAATTTAAAGAAAAGGAAAAGCCTATGTATATAAGGAATGGGGGTTGCAGGGTGGGTAGGGGAATGGGAAAAATGAGAATTAAGTCAGATCATAGGTACTGGTACAAATTCTCAATGCTGAAAGTGGCTACGATGTGTATATATAATGTATCAATAAAGACTTGAATTTAAAAAAATGTTTTGGTACCAGGGATCAAACTCAGGACCTTGTGATTGCAAGGCAAGTTCGGTACCACTGAGCTACATCACTGATGCTCATCGCGCGTTTGATCGTACCTCATAGGGGTGCGCTTGTAGCCGGAGGTCCGGCCTTCCCTGAGCCGGTGTCAGGGCCCTCCACCTCTCTCAGGGCTGGACGGAAGCCAGCACGCTCTCTCAGCAGCCGCTGCCTGCTTCGCTGCAGACAGCAGGGGAAAGTGCCGGATGGATTTGTGTTTCCCTGAGTTGATTCAGGTGTAAGTATAAAATGATAGCAGTTGGAGAAGGTCAACATTACATATTCATTTTACTTTAAATAATTGATGATGTTTCCTGTCTCTGCTTACATTAATTGCTCTCAGGTGTGAGAAAATGGCTCAGTGAGCTGCCTTTTAACGTGTTTCTTTAGAAGGACAGTGTGGCTGTGCTTCGGAATACTAAAAACAGCTTGTTCTGCACAGGACTTTTCTAACTGAAGGTTAATGAAAGGCAGTTGAACATGTGCACTGTGCTCTCCACCGTGTGGAGGATAAAACTGTACCCCACTACACTCCCGGCATGTGAGCAGATTTTGTCCAATCCCACAGTGAAATTCAAGTTTATCCAAATTTTCTTGGTCCTATGAGACTGTGCAAACCAGTCTTCTGCATTCTGAGGTGTTGACATTAATAATGAAATTCAAAATACAAAGTCATTTTTCACAATTAGTCCACAAGAAGATATTTTCTATCACATACCACGAACAAGTCAACAAGTACTTTTTTAATTTTTTACAAAGTCTTCCAAACGAATGAGGTCTTTTTATTAAAAAAAATTCATTATACTTGTACAAAAATTGGGTCCCTGTGTTAGTGGTGACACTACTTCTTTCTAAAATATTAATCACCTTATTTATAGCTGTACATAAAAGAGTTATATTTTTCAAACACTGTTTTCAAGGAGAACTTGGTGGACAGCACAGATGGGTCTGAGGCACTCACATCTGCACATTTTCCACTGGTGTCTCGAGGAGGTGTTTCGGAAGTGCAGTCACTTACAGACGATAGCAACGCTGACCTCCACATTTTTCTTGGTAAGTAAGTATCCAGAGTGGGACCCTAAGCAAGGTCAAACAGCGCTCAGAGCCCAGCTGCGTATCGGCGAGGCGGCACTGACTTCCAGGAAGCTCTGGCGGCCGTGGGAGCTCCCTGGGGGAGGCCACTGTGCTCTGTGCTCCTTGTCCACGCGTCGAACATGTCATGGTCGCGTCTGGCCTCCGGGGTCTCAAATTCCCGAGCGGAGGGAGACATCTGAGGGCCGTCCGCCTTCTCTTGCTGCTCTTCCCAATTGCGAGGTTTCAAGGAGGGAGATAGAAAGAGGCAGAAATGAGATACAAATTTAAGATTTATACTGTCTTAAATTTTCAAGAAGACAGACACTGTAACCAGAAGAGCTTTGTTCCTTGTTTAAATTTTGATTGATTAGGATGCAAGATATGTTTCAACCATTGTAAGTCCTCAGTTAATTAACATGAAGTTAATATACTGCTTTATATAATGACCTACATAATCATTTCCATGTGCAACAAAATACATGTGCAGCATTCAGCGATATTGCTAGGTGTGTAGCTTTGTGCATGCGCACGCAGACACACACACACACACACACACACACACACGGAGTCAACACACCAGCTGTTCAGCATTATTTACAATATATTGACATCACTGTTGACCTAAAGAGCTGGAAAAAATAACAGGCCATATTTTCAGCTTAGTAAAACCCTGCAGTAGGGAGCCCTTTATGAACAATTACAAGTATTTGCTGGAAATACATTTGCTGATTTAACAAACTGGGTAGGACAAATGTTTAACATGCTGTCGTAATGATGTTCAGATGCTTTTCTTGGTGTTCGCTGATCTGAGATAATGTGTTCTTGCCCAATCGTGCTACAAAGAAGCAGCAGAAATAAATAAATAAATAGATGTAATGTGATGCGCTCTCACAATAGCAGAGCTGCTGACTGCCCCTGACAGATGGGGAAAAAAAGTCAATATGATGTCTGAGACAGCCCAGGCTTGGCACTGCAGAATAAATTACATGATTCGCTGAATGCCGGGGCTTCGCTCAGACGTACAAAAAATTGGGAAGATAAAAGCTTGCATTGGCTTCAGATGATATTTACTGCTTGATGGATTTACTAGCAGCCCCAGTACAGCCGTACTGTATTGAATTATTGGCCTCTATTTAGCTGTGTGTCTGTCGGAGCTCGAGTGTCCATTTAAGCATAAGTGAGCTGGAGGCTGGCCAAGGCTCTGGGTGCAGAGATGGGCAAGAGCCGATGGCCCAGCCTGAAGAATAGGGAGCACGAGGACACTGGGGGCCACCATGCCCAGCTACAAAGTACTTTCTTATCAATATTAATGCAGAATAAATATTAATGGAGGCTGCCTGGCATACCATTTTTGAATGTGTGTTTCCTTTTGTATTTTAGCACAAATGGCTGGAAGTGACTGTCTGATTTCTCTCTCTCTCTCCAATCTCTCCCCATCACCACAGCAGTAGAGTTTTTATAAGGTGGAAGAGGCAAATGAAATGCTGATTGTAAGAGGTATGGCTTCCAATAAAACATATGATGAGAATAGTAATGTACAGGACAACAGCTATTGTTATGGAGTCTTTATCGTCCTGTCCACTTGAGAAGTAGCACTTCATACATAAGAATGTAGGACAGTTGCACCGTTATCATTGCTTCCAAAAGAGATGGGAGGTTTACGCAGACAAGGAGCATACGAAAACACACGTGCACACAGAGGAGGTACAATGGGCTCGGGTGTGGTGGGGAAATGCAGGTGGGAGAGACCTATGATCCAGCACCTGTGCACTGTCCAGAGGAGGGTAGCTGAAAGGACATAGTAGACACAGAGACAGCCTGGCCATGGCGGTAATTCCCATCTCGTTGCTGTTAAGGAGAACAAGTGAGGCTTCAGAGAGAGAGCTCGACGCCTGCGTCAGGAATGCAGAGAAGACGCGGTGTGCAAGGCTGGAGTTGGGAGGGCCTCTGTCTCCAGGAGCACCTGCGCAGCCTCCGGGTTCCAAGAGGGCTGTCGGTGATCCCCCATAGTAGCGTGCCACACAGTCCTGAGCAAATCATTTCTTTTGCCGCTATTCCCTAGTTAGTAAAATTGTGAGGACATCGACATCATGATAATCTCCTACTTATCCCAATGGTAGGTAGGTCTGGTAGAACATGAGTGACTTAAAGGTGTGATGGTTTCAGCTACCTACAAGTGTTTTATGACTGTTCTCTTTCTTTCCTTACAGTGATATATGGGTCTTGCTTTGTCCATTTTATAGAAAAGTGAGGCACATTTACTTACCCCGGATCATACAAACAGATGGTAGAAATGCTGATATCAGACCATGCCCTCGCTGCTGTTAAACTTCCCAGGATGTACAGCTTGACCAGTGATCACCAGCCCGTGGAGTAGACTGTGACCCCGGATGTCCCGAAATGGGCCATAAACCCAAATCCCCCTTGTTATGAGAACCTTGTCAGGGCCCCAAAGTCCCTGTCTCTGTGAGAAGTGTTTGCTTAGAGGACTCGGTGGAGATCACAGCTCCGAGTATCCGGGATGAAATTCTTCGTCTCGTCTTGGGCAGGTCGGGCTGCCTGGGGTGCTGAAGGGGTGCAAGGCCGTAGAGCAGGCCTCCTCTGTTTTCGGCTGGTTTCTCTTCCCACTCACAGACAGCACAGCTGTCAGCAGCTCCGTTTCAGTCCGACCAGCTCTGCGAGCAGAGGCTCTCATCCGTTCTGTGGATTCCTGCTTCCAACAAAACAACCCAGAAAGCAAAAAGAGTAATCACCGTAGCTCAGACTTACCACAATGGAGGCTAATTGTTGTTTTCATCTTGGGGCTTGACTCACGCCATCTCTCTCCTTCGGCAGAATCGTGCCACATGGTCGCTGGGATGGTCTCCAGTTCCCACAGATGAGTGGACTGAGGGTCCTAGAGGTTCAATTCTTGGTCAGTCACACTGCCGGCAAGTCAGTAAGTCCAGTTCAAAGCCAGATTTGTCCTGTTCCAAATCCCAGGCTCCCCGCAGATGTGAGGCTGTCCCTGTGTGGTCCTGAGAACTCCCTGGTATTGACACCAAAGAGCAGGCGACGCATCTTAGAAAGATTTTTCTGAAAAAATATCATCCTTTTCTGATCATATTATTTAAAAGGAAGTAATTATCATTTGTAATTCATAAATTCTTAACAGTATTACTTTTTAAAAACCCTGACTAGGTAGGTGGTTTCTCAAGTATCTAGAAAAACTTAGAATTAAAATCACCAGCAGTCCATGCTCGGCCCCACCAAAGGCTAAAACCCAGACTTTGTACAAGTTATGAAACTTTCTTTTGCCTCACAGTACTCAAGGACAAGTAATGGGAATAACAATACTTGGTAAGATGGATGTTAAAGACATTGAAATCAGATGCAGTGGTTTAGCTCATGAGCTTCAACACTTAACATTTTTATTATTATTATTGTTATCAACATAACAATGAACAGTATTGGCTTTATAAGTTTTGAGGACCAGCCAGGTAATGACATAAAGCGAACAGACTAGCACAGAGAGCATGCTTCACCGCTCTCTGTAGGTGCCCAGCATGACCCAGGTAGTAGCTAGAAAATCTGCTGATTATAAATAGGTGAGTGCTGCAAATACACCCCAGCGGGGGCTCCCACCAGGGAGACACTACATCTCAGAAGGAAGGACAAGGATGACCTTGAGCTTGATCGTCCAGGGGGCAAATGCCCAGGGCAGAGCACTGAGAAACAGCTGTCTCTTGGCCAGCGAGCCAGTGTGCCCCTGCTCGCCCACCAGGGCTCAGCTCACAAGGGAGGCAGGATATGAACTCACGTCTGCAAGTTGGCAACAGCAGGACTGAATATAACAACAAAAGCATTTGCACAATTTCTAGATGTAATGAAGAAAAACTGGCTTTAAATATTTTCAATAATGTGTATGTTTGTAAATTTTATAGATTTATATTAGAATGCTAGGGTATACGGCCTCCTAAAGAGAGCAAAGTGAATCACTTTACTAAATGCTTAAAAACTAAGCCATTACATAAAGTTCAACTTTTTGACGTATCAAATAGCAATAGTAATTGCTGTAATCTCATGCTTTGGTATCTCTATTTTTTGTAGATTTTTTTATCTGTTGGCTTTGGAAATTTCATCTTTCTTCTAGTCAAGTGTACAAATGTGAAAGTTGACTAAGGGTTAGTCCTCTGTACGTGTGACGTAGGTCAAACAAATATAATGTCATTTACTAACTACTGCTGCAGAGTAGAGCTCAGTGACTAAGGTCAATGTGTTAACAAGACCTGAGCTAATGGGTGTGTTAATTACTCTTCTCTGTGAGAGTCCTGGCACCTGTTTGGGCTCTGAGTGAGACAAAGATACTAGGACGTTACAACAAGAAGGCCAGCCTCTCACTCTGCACAGGAAGAGTTTCAGATTCCAGGATACATGTCAGTTATGGAGGCTCTGGGTTATAGAAATGCTAAAAACCTTAAAAATGAATTATGATGATGTAAATATTTAACTTCTGCGCAAAAAAAGTCGTGGTTAGTGGGGAGAACACTGAGTAGGAATAAATGAATAAGCTGAAGACGTGAGTGATTAATGGGAAAGTTCCTTTGTGTCAGTCAATGTTAGGACCACTGTTCCCTAGTTTATTTATTAACAACCTAGAAGATGGATGAGGTGGGGAGTAGCCGATTTTGTCGATGATAAAACTGAAAGATTAAGGAAGACGGTGGGACTCCGACAGAAAAATAATCTAAGAAAAACCACATTGTAAACTCAGATGAACAGTCAAGAAGAGGAAGAGAAAAAAGAAGAGAAAGAGGGAGAAGAGAAAGAAAGAGAAGAAAAGATTGTTTGACACACTGAAGCCTATTGGGAAAAGGGAAAAGAAGAAAAAGATAGGTTACTGTGCATTATTCAGAAGATTCTATTCTGAATATTCAAAAACAAACTAAATTTGACCAAGGGTTCTGGACACTGAATAATTTGGTATTTGTAATAAATAAGGGTAAACCAAAGTAGAAATCCATCCTCGCTTAGTGGAAAGTAAGTGAGCTCCGGCCATGAAGCTGCCAGCCGCCGGTGACCCTGTCCCCGCGGTCTTTGAGAGTTTGTCCCTCACGTGTCTGCCATGTCAGAACTTCCTGCCTCTCACACTGTACCCTCAGCTTTGTCAGGCCTCAGGCCACATGCAGTCCCGCGGGACGTACCCCGAGCTACCACCTTCGCACACAAAATGCTCTGGAGAGATCTGGAGCCATGAAGATGGCACTTTGTGCTTCCAGACGAACGAGCTGGCGAGAAGCTCAGAGCTGTGGCTGTGGTGGATGGAAAGCGGCTGCAGGCTCTGAGAATTTGCTCTGGGGCCCTGAGCCGCGCGTGGAGGCGAGGCCTGGAAGTCCCCGCAGTGGCTCCTGCTGCGGGAGGCGTCGCTCTCCGCCTTCTCTTCGGCTCAGTGCTGGCTCCGGAAGCCAAGTTTCATTCCTTGTTCCGCTTTGGTTTCTGCCGACCGCGACGACAGGCTTGGCTCCCACCACAGCGCTGTGGCGCTGACGTCTATTAGATTTTTAAAAGAGTATAAAACCATGGGAAGAGGGAGACGTATCATTCGAACAGATTTCCCAGGCGCCTCTCCTGACTTCCAGGGCGCCTCTGGGCCCTGCGGGAGGTGGCCTGGCACGGTCACATTCCCGGGCTCGGGAGCCACAGTCCCTCCGACCTGTGACACTCAGATAGCGCGCTGCCGCGGGGTCTCTACACCTGCTGGAGAGCGTCCACCATCGCTTTTAGATGAGAGCCCGGAAGTTTCTCGTTGATTAAGAAGGAGTAAAGGATAACAGAATTCTATTGCCTTCAGATTTTGGTCCTCTGGAGATATGTATATGTATTTGCATATATGTATATAAATGCATGCATATATATACACACACATATATATATGTATATGTATATGGCTACATTATACCATCATTTATTATCTATCTATATATCTATCTGTCTATCTATCTACCTAGATATGGTCAGTTCAGGCTGCCATAGGAAGAATATCATAGAGAAATAGTACAGCTATTCCTCAAACACGTAAAAAGGAAATATCATATAATCCTGCTATTCCACTTTTATGTATTTATACAGAATAATTGAAGTCAGGATACCAAAGAGACGTTAGCATTCCCACGTTCATAGCCAAGACCACGAAACAGCCTCATGTTCATCAACAAATGAATGAATAGATAAAATGTGGCATTTACACGCAATGGAGTAGAATATTATTCAGCCTTAAATGGAAGGGAATTCTGCAGTGTGCTACAACATGAGCAAAAAGTGAGGATGTTGTTACCAGAGAGAGAGGCCAGTTACATAAGGGCAGAGTCCTTACCACAGCAGAATGACGAGTAAAAAGACTCAAAACACCAAACCACAGAAAGACTGCCTGACTGAACTGCAGACATGTCCTCACCGCTCCGGGCCGGCCGTCCTCCAGCAGGTTGGCTGCACAGCTGGCTCCAGGAACCAGCCTCTCCCTCGACTCCTGGGTGCTGGAGACAGCAGGAAGAGGCACCATCTCTGTATTCTCACCGCAAAAGCCTCGCAGGGCCCCACTGGCGTGACCTAGTTACCTGTCCAAGGCCCCTTCTCTAGGCAGCATCGCAGTGAGGATGAGCATTTCAACCTGAAAATACTGGAGGTGGAACTAGTTCATGTAGAGAATACCTACATACATGTGTGTCTGTGCATGTGCATGCATGTATTTGTATAGGGGAGAAGGTCACTCAGATAAGAAACACTACAAAAGAAATTTCAATATAAGGATTACATAAAATTATGTCTTTGTAAAATATGGTTTGTAATATTTTTTGATTAACTGCCAGACCAGCTTTAAAAGTCAATGCAGCTAGAGCTTAACCTCACAGTGAGAACTGAACTTGCGTAACGAGAAGCAACCGTCAGTGACAGCTGTCTTCTCACATCTGTGGTTAGCATGTACAGCCATGTGAGTAAGGCCCATGTGCATGAGGAAGACCTGCATAAGTGTTCCATGGAAGGACCCAAGTGTCACCTTGTGCCCTATCCTGTGATATTAGTCATGATCGGAGGGATTACAGAAAACAAGACCACAGTCATGAAAATTTGTGTGCATGATTGTTGCGAGTGCCACAGAAGTCATTGCCTTTCTACCTCTGGTGGACATTTCCAGCTTCTGTGGTTATAACTGGGAGCCCCCAGGCAAGACAGGCATGACCAAAGTTATCCTGAATCACTCCAGAACTTAACTTCATCAGCCTAATGAGTCATCAAATGTATTGCACTTGAAATTTTCACTTCTGCTAAATGAGAATTTATTTTACAATGTTCTTATGAGGATAAACTGAGAGCAGATACATAGAGACATATATAAATATATATATATATATATATATAATACATTATAAACTATAGTATCCTATATGTGCACATTAATACATGTATATGTACATCTTTGTTGAAATTCTGTGCAACTGTGGAAATCCAGTATAATCCAGGCTTTAATGTTTCCTACGGAGGAAATTTTCTCTGGAGAACTAAAAGAATTCTGTTAGGTAAGAAACCCTTGAGAAGGTGAATTCTCCCTTATAAGTGTCTCAGGAATAACATTATAATTATAAGGCTTTGATATGAAAGATCCATCTATGATTACATGCAAGGGGTGGAGATATATTCCTATATCTATAGATATCTATTTCTAGAGATCTATATCTATAGATATCTCTAGAGATCTCTCTTTCTATATATAATAGTTGAACATCATATTAAATATCACTATTTGAAGTGAAATGGGATATCGTAAAGGGAAAAATTCTCCCCCAGTCATTCATACTTAAGAAATTAATGAGATCGTTCACCAAAGATAACAAAACCATTAGTTGAAAGAAATCAAATTGTAAACCTACATCCTATATTTATGCTGTTATATATAAATATTGAAGAAGTATGTATGGAAAATACTTCATGTTATCACCTGTGCATCCATCTGAACCATTTCCAAAGTAAATAAAAAATCTCATTGAAATTGTTTCTCGCTTTCATGATCTCACTGGGAAGAAAAAGGACTTCCTTCAGTAGTCAGTTGAAACTGTCATTATGCTGCAGTGAGGTAATTTGCTAAAACAGCTGCTCTAATGAGTAAACCTTTCCATCTGGCAATGCACTATCGACACAGCCTCATCAGTTTAAAGGGAAAAGGAAAGAAAAAGAACTCTATTTGACTAAAAAAGAGAACTGTGGTTTTGTAGTGTCTCTGTAAACTCCACACAAGTGAAAGGTGCCCGGAGGTCATGGCCACTTCTGCGCCCCGTGGTGGAGTCATCAAATCTGTTCCCAGCTACACACACAGAAACCAGGCCCTAGTTGCTGCCAAGCTTGTAACATGCTGTCTCTGGGTGGAGTGCAGAAGAACGGTGTACGTATTTAGAACAGAAATGTCTAATGACACAAAACCTAGACAGAAAGGATACTAACGTGCAACTGAAATAAGGAGATAAACATGGCTTTGGTGATGTCTGTTTTTTAACTTCCTCTACATCCTGGGGACGTCTTAGGGCCTTAGAGTAAAATGTCACCCTTGATACTTCACCCTGTACTTTTAAAAACAGATTTTTTTTAAAAAAAGCTTTATTTGAATAATTAGTGGAAAATGCATCTCACTGCAGTCTCCTTGACTGCTGGCTAGTTTGGGTGAGTTTTTGTCAAATATTCACTATTTCCTTTTAACAAGTATCTATTACTATTTTTCAATAAATATCTCTGCTTAAGTTTGAGTTTCTCTCTTTACTTTCGTTTTAACTGCAGACATTCTGATTTCTGGCAAGTTAAGCCCGAGCTCCTCAAGTTTTCTTTTTCAAGAAGCTGTTTTATTCAGTGTTAATATTAGAGATCTGGTCATTGTGATTTTCCAGATTCCTAACACTGTATATGTATTGGTTAGACTTCTCTAAAGGAACAGAAGCAATAAAAAATAGACATAATTAAGTGAGAGGTTTACGGCCCCCTGTGCTACAGAGTCAGATAATTCAGTAGCTGCTCAGTCTCAGAATCTGGAAGCCTCAGAAACAAGAAGAACCAAGGATGGGACACCCGACCGAGACCGAAGGCCGGGAAGCTCCCTGGAGAGTGGGCAGTGCGCGCTCAAAGGGCCGAAGACACTGGACTCTGATGTCCGGGCTGAGGACAGTAGCGAGAGATTTCTGTGCGCAAGCAAAATGAGGCCTTTCACATGGAGGTTGAATTCCTCTTGCTCTCCTCTCCCACCATCTGGGCCCCAAGTCTGCGAGAGGGGGCCTCACATCAGGAGGTGTCCTCCTTATTACTTTGTTGGCGAATGTGCCAACAATCTCTGGGTGTTGCTACACCTCCCCCCACCCAGAAGTGCTATTTACTAATCTGCTAGGCATCTCGCGATCTATTCAAGAGAACAGTCTCCACTAACTACCACCATGTGCTTTAGGGTTTATAATTAAATCTGGATATATCTGGGATTGGGTATAAAAAGTCATGCAAAGTTTAGTTTAGAACTGGATCTCATAGCTGTGGTCTTACTAAAATGTTACCTAAGGATAAACTAAGTAAATGATCATTAAAATAGAAGTAAGAGAGTTAAGAAGTGGAGGATTTGCAGTCTAAGTGCTGGCACTGTAGTTACTGGATCAGCAAGAGATGGATGATGTGGCACGATCCTAGCATGTCTGAGCCTTGTGCCAGAAGGTTATCATCCCATTTGGGGAGATAATGGCAGGAGCTTTAATTTTCTCTCTGACTACAGGGCATAATGTAAAATTAATGTGCATCATGTCAAGGTTATGGCGAGGAATTGTTGTCTGGAAGAGAAAACTATTTGCTCCCCGCCCTCTAAACACTTGTACACACCAGGATAATACATTATTGAGAAGCAGATTTCTTTGTCAATGTCAATAGCAGGGCACCAATAAAGGATATTTTCTAGCACTCATTATGCAGGAAGAAGTCAACAAACCTCTAAAACTCAGTCTGAAAACAAAGAACATACTTTGTTTATTCATTAAAACAAAAATATGCCACCTTCCATAATATTAATATAGCCAAAGGAAGTTCAGATAAAGCATTTGTTTACGAACTGACATGTGCATGGCATTATTTTATTCTGAGGAGCTATGAGAAATGGTGAGGAAACGGTCCCTGTCTCTACAGTATTTGAGGTGAAAAACAAGTGATTCTTTCATCATGCCTGCAAGCCTTTGAGTATGACAAGAATCTGTATTTTTATCAAGAAAGTTTTTTTCTAAAATAAACCCCTGTTGAACAGAAGGCTGGATGTAGTTCACTGACACAAAACTTGTCAAGCATGCAGAAACCCAGGGTTTGAGCTCCAGTAGCACAAATACAGTAAAAAAAAAAAAAGGAAGAAATCCAAAGGAAGGAAATTGCTGAATACATTTGATAAGGATTGGACTAAGTGAGAGAAAGTGGGCTATATTCATAAAATCATAATAAAATAAATATTTAATATAAAAACTAGTGTTCAAAATGAAGGCTTATTGCAGCAGTGAAGACAAAAGTGCGAACATTTTGCAAATCAGAAACACCACACGTTCAGATGAAGTCTCCCAACCAAAGCTATTCTCTCTGATTGAGGCCGTGCAGGAGACAGGACAGAAAAGGTTCCCCCTTGAAAAAAGGAAATCAGGGATATACTTTTGCCAGTGAAAAAAGAAATGTCCTCCACTAAAAGTATTTGTAAAAAAAAAATAGAAGACATAAAGAAAAACAAATTAAGTTCTAAATCAAAACTTAGAACTAAACAGTCTAACAACCGAAATAATAATCTAGTAAATAGCATCAAAAGCAGAATGGAGGGAACATAGAAAGAATAGATAAGCTAGAAAACAGAACTCTGCAAATTACAGGATCTGAGTACTAGAAGGAAACAAATTAATGAGGGACATGTGGGGAGCTACAACAGAAGCTCCAATGTTCATGCGACTGAGGTCTGTAAGAACAGGAGGGAAAAGAGGCACAGCTCAAAAGAGTTCAAAGAAAAAGTGGCAAAAAGTTGCCAAGTTTAGCAAACAGATGAACACATAGTTTCAAGAAGCAAAATGAATCCTGAATATGACAATGCAAAGAATTCCATTTTAAGCTAATTAGTAATTAAACTTCCAAAAACCAAAGAGAAAGACATCTGGAGGAAAAGTAGTACTTTACCTACAGGGCAAGTAATCAAATGACAGCAGAACCTACAGAAACCAGAGGGAAAGGACACAGAATTTTTCGAGTGCTAGAAGAAAAATATGGCCAGCAAAAATATCTTTCAGAAAAGAGGCAAATTAATACTTTACTCTAAAAACTGACAAAAAAATTTTAAAAATTAAGAAAATTTATCACGAGCAAACCTATCCTAAAAGCATAAAGAAAACACACAAAATAAAAAAGAAACTAAAAGAAGAAAGGGTGGAACAACTGTTAGAATAAAGAATGAACATGATAAGCAGAAGCATGTGTGAACACTGGAGATTCCCTCCTTAGAGTTTTTGGAACTTTGCTTCAGAGTTGAAACAAAAATCATGACAGTGTCTGACATGATTCTGAGTGTGTGAAGAGCACGATATTTAAGAGAATGTTAAGAGGAAAGGGATACGATGGATAGAGTTAAGTAAGATTTCTAGATTTCATCCCAAATGTTGAGATCACTGACCAGTGGGCCAGTGTGTATATATCATATAATACACGGAGAAAATACCAGGACAAGCCATATAAAAACACCAAAAATATATATAGACCAAAGTAAAATCCTAAGAAAATGTTCAAGCAACTTTTCCCACATTTTCTTTCCCATATACAGTTAGAGGAAAAAGCAAAAGACACAAAGAGCAAAAAACCAAAATGTCAGCATCGAGCTCTAACACTTCCATAATCACCTTATCTTTTAGTTTGTGTGCCACAAATAAAAGAAAGAGGTTAGGGGTGAAGGGGGGAAAGTAATGAGATTATAACAAAAAAGAAAGGACACAAAATTTGTGTATATAGGGGGTGGTAGTGTCGCTAGGGACATGGGAAAAAATGAGAATTAAATTGTGTCATATACTGGTACAAATCCTCATTATTGAGTGCAATCATGATTTGTATATGTAATGTACCAACATTACATATACATTTCAATAAATGTATATTCATTGAATATACATTCAATACATATTCATTTCAATAAAGGAAAAAAATGGGCAGGGGGCTGAAGCAAACCCAAGGGATAGAGAGAGGAGTTTGTTCCTTTGTGGGAGCCAGTCCAGGTGTACAGAATCTTCAGGGCCAACAGTTGATTCCATGTCGGTCACTGTATTATTATTATATTTTTAAAAACATAAAAATAAAACACACTGAAAAAACCTAGGGTCATATAATTCTATGATTTCATATAAGAATTTGTTGATTCACTTGACTGCTTTTAGTTTGGAGCAAATATAGCTGTTGTTCATTTAAAATACTACAGAATGTGTTTACAGAGAGTTGTGTTCTTACACCTCTCTATAATTAGACTGTAAGCTTGTGTGGCTCTTCAAAATATATCCGCAGGCTGTAGACAGACGCCCGGGAGAGCCGAGACGGAGAGTAAACAGAGGGGACGCCAGCCAGGGACCGGCATCAGCCGCACATTTTCTCACTGTTATTTTAGGTAAATGAAATTAATGTGAACACTAACGTGTCTGTCTTTGAATGCGGATCTCTAACGTGAATGTGAAACTTTTATCCTGCGCCAAATACTAAAGTGGAAACTGGCCTCCCAAGGTTGTTTTCGTTTGTAAGATTGCAAGTCGGTATATTTCCACGGTTGTTAAAGATCTGCTTCCGGGCGCTGTGCCATCATCTGAAGGCAGCTGAGGAGAGTGTGGCCCACGAGTCTTGGAAGAGGAAGGTTCAGAATGTCGCTGAAAGGGCAGATCGCAGGAAACGGTGGGCGTTTTTGCGAGTTTTTCTCAATTGACGATTCAGCTCTACATAGAAGTCACAAAAAATCAACACTGCTCTTCTTGAGCAGCATTAGTCAAACGAAAGACAAAGGATGTAAAGGGACTGATTATTTATGAATATTCACTTTTCCCCCACAGAACGCAAATCAGTGCTCTTGACTCATGTGGAGAAACTATAACAGCTTCACATGTAGTTTTCTGCTGTCCACTCTAAATCTACTATGTGCATTCTCTAGGCCAGCAAAGAATCATGATAGGGCTTTTAGGTCCATCAAGGATTTGAATGCTCTAGCTTTTCCTTCTCGATCCAGTCCTTCCTGAGCAGCAACATAGATGAAATGAAATGAAATGAAGAATACCCTACTGCGCTGATTAACTGTGGACTGCTTTGGTGACAACAGCCTCTTTTACTTCGTGTTATCGCTGGTCGTGGTAACGAGCCACAGATAGAACTGCAGGGTACACTGGTCCGCGTGCCTTCCACATCAGCTGGAACGCTCCTTTTGGGTGCGGTGTGCGCCCTCCCCTCCCTAGATTGTTGGCTTCACGTGCGGTTGCGTCAGTCACCGGAGGTCACCATCCTCTTCTCTCAGGTCTCCAGAGCTGCTCCCTTAAAGCCAGTCCGCTTTCACTCAGTCAGGAATATTTCTGTCCCTACAGAACTTGTGCCTCTTTTATAGCACATACAGTTCCATGATTAGGTTATCGGCTGTCTCTACCTTAGTTAAGCTCCTGAAAGATAAAGTCGGCGTCTGATCACCCTCACGTTTTTCACAGTGCGAATCACATTATCTTGCACTGAGTTGTCACTTGCCAATGTTTAGTCTACTGAATTTAAAAGAGTCATAAAAATGATCACGGACTCGTCACAATAAATACATTTAGCCAGATAAAATAGTGCATATTTAGTCTGGTTTGAAAAGTCATAGAAATACCCTAGAAGAGGACGTGAGTTAGCCAGTTTCACCACAAGCCGACCTATATCAAAGCCGCTCTCGTTCCAGTCCCAGAATGATGCCAGCATATGGAAGTGTGGCTGAAAACCATAATTCAAGGGTATCTTCCTCTCCCGCCTGAGAATTCAGATCCATTAGTGTGTGTTTCTATGTAAAAGTCATAACATCTTTCTATAATCTCTGTCATTTTGGCAGCTCTTCCTGATTTTGATTCATAGCTTGGAATTTTTTGATGGATTAACAAGTTAAAATAAATCGCTGCAGTTGATGTTTAACTTCTACGTAATGAGAAATCTATTCAAAGCACATTGTTCAGAACATTTTACTAACAGGAATGCATAATTTAAAATCTATAAAATGGGAAAAGTAGGTAGTAACATTTTTAAAACTTGACTAAAATTCACTCATTTAAGGAAATAATTGAGTCATGCCATCACTGTAATCAACTGTGTACTATATTTTGATCCCTTCTCCCAAAGTCAGGTAAACATGTAGTCTTGGTGACATTCATAGGGTGACAGTGCAGCTGGGTTTTATTACACAACAACCTAGGGGTTAAATAGAGCATATTTGTGCCATTCAGAATGTATCTCTGGGGGAAGCCATGTTATTTTTCTCAAGTGTAAAGAACACTTGGACAATATGGAGGTTGCTAATGAGCACCGGTAATTTCAAAATGACTAATGATCTCTTCCACTATAATTTCAAAATCTGAAAACTGGTATGATCTAAGGAGCAATTTTATTGGTCATTAAAATATCCTGGAACTGTAGAAAAATATAGAAACTCTCTGCTGAGCAGAGCTAGGAGTGGTCAGCTTAACTGAAAACAAATGTTAGTGCATTAACCTTCCTAATAAATATTTTATTGTGTATGCCAATGGTAACAGAGCAATTCTGCTGACGACAGTTGTCTTGTGGTAATCAAAGCCTCAGGAGCAAAAGCCTCTCTGGTCTTTGTGAGGTCTGTGGAAAGCCTCAGGAGAAAGGAGGAATTTTTAGAAGTCAGTTTTTATACCGGGAGTTGTAATTTACTTTTTCAAAATACTAAAGGACTGCTTCTAGCTGAGTCACATAGTGTCTGTAATGTATTTACTGGGCACCATGTCAAAGACACAGTGCAGGGGTTAATATGGCCTTCAGTCTGACTGCCTCGTCAAATCCTTACTTCCTCCAACTTATATCTGAGTGGCAGGTGAAGCTCAGCAGCCCTGTGACTCAGTTTCTCCATCTGTACAAAGGGAATGCTGGTAAGAACTGTTGCCACCTTACAGGTTAAAATAAGTATAAATGAACAACAAGAGCAGACTTCTTTCAAAGTGCCCAGTACATGTTAGATGATTTATTGGGATCTGAAAGACACTGTTCAGTGTTAGAATTCCCAGATGAGTACAATGCAATTTCCTCCCATAAATCAATTACTTCTGCAAATGCCAGGCAAAGAGTTTTCAATTGAGCCTTCTCTCAAATCCAGGGGAGTATTTGATAATCGGCTAGTTGGAGGCAACTAGCCTCCAACACCTTGGACACGTTTCATTTGTATAGTTTTATTTTTTCAACTGGGAGAGTTTGGTCTTGAGGAAAGAATCAATCTGAGTAATGCTTAAGGAGAAAGAATGTGCCACCTCTCCGTGTCCTTCACTGCCCTGAGCAAGGCATCCCGGGAACCGCCCCTGGGAACTGCGCTTTCGGCCCTGTGCTGCTTCTAAGATTAACAGTCTGTGAAAAACACTGGATTATTTCTACTTACTGCTGCCTGAGATAAAATTTTAATTTGTAAGTTCAAATTTCAAAAATTGTAAACATTTCTGAGTTACCACAGCCTCTTGCCTCAAAAAAGCTGTTTGTTTATTTTTAAGAGGACAGTGGCTTAGCCGAGTTTATAATATCTTTTTCCCCCCAATACTGGGGATTGAACCCGTAGTTTTGTGCTGAGCTACATCTTGGTCCTTTTTCTTTTTTATTTTGAGACAAAGTCTCACTTGGTCATTACGTCATTCAGGTTGGTCTTGGCTTGCCATCCTCCTGTCTTAGCCTCCCAGAGTCCTGAGATTACAGACGTGTCACCATGCACGATTGTTTTTATTAGTAGGCCCCTTGGATACGGCCGTGAGAAACTGCAGCCAAGAACAGGTCAAAGGTGACACCTGGCATTACCCTCGATATTTTTGAAAATTTGCCTTTTTCTTCAAACACAATAACCTTTCCTGTCTCTGTGATAGAAATCCAAATATAGTTGCCTCGAACAAACAAAGGAAGTTATTGGCTCACATTGGAAAAAAAAGTCTGGGATAAATTGAATTCTGGGGCAGGCAGACCAGACCTCAGTAGAAATCCCCAGTGCCCACCTCTCCGGCGATGGAATGATGTCCGTGAGCAGCCTGAGCGTGTCCTGCCGGCTGTGCAATCCTGAAGGGAAGACTGCACATGAGCCGCCCTACCCTACCTTCTGAGACACCCAAAATGGATCCGTGTGCTGCGAAGGGAAGATACAGGTCATCCCGGGACTGCAGCACTGTGGCGAGGAAAAGACAGTCGGAAATGGAAACACGCTGCCAGGCCCGTGTCTCAGCTCTACCACTTACCAGCTCTGAAACATTAGGCTAATTATTTAGCTTCAGTTTCTGCATTTAAACAGAAGCGATAATGAGATGTACCTGGCTTGTCATTTTGCTGTGTGGATACCCGAGTCATTATCTGTGAGGCACCTAGTACAGTACCTGCCACGAAGCAGCACCCAACCAGAGTTCTCAGTGTGGCCAGCCCAGCTGGGCTGGTGAGGTGGGCACGGACGAGGGGCGGAGGAGGCCAGGAAGGGCTCATCAGAGACCGAGATTGTTAGAAACACGGGGGAAAGGTCAACAGTCACAAAAGGAATTCCAGAGTGCACGAAAGAAAATTCTGCTCACAGCAAAGACTCGGAACAGCTAGCTGGTTTTTTTTTTTTGGTCTAACCCCTGTGCCAACCAGTTATGATTTTTGTTCCGTATTAGATTTCTACATCATTTGGTACTAGAAAGATGAAATTCAGATTGTCATGAGCAAATCTTTTTGGATGCCTTGACTTGGTGTTTTAAATATAGACTTACTGCTACTCTGCTTTTAAACAGAAGTGTATTATCATGGTAAAGCTGTGGGTTAAGGCTTCAACTACCTGTCAATTGGTGTGTCTCAATATGTACATGATTAAAGCACTACTATTCTGCAGGACTGTGCTGCGGGTAGAGAAAAGCTTTCATCAGACATATCTTTTCAAAGATACATTATTTTTTACAAGCGTCTTTCAGACAAGGAATGGACTGCGCTTGAGTTATAGAAATACAAAAAAGAAGGTAGAAGAAGCAGGGAGCAAGGAAGGAAAGAGGGACCAAAATAAGCCCGCTCCTCGCAGGGCCGTGGAAACGTGGCGCTAACAAAGACATCCTGTTCCGTGTGGAGCGCGGGCAGGCGCGGCGGCGGGGCAGGGCTGTGGGTGCGCTCAGCTGTGCGGAGCTGATTACGGAAGATGAAAGGGCCTGGCGATTTATTTCATCTCACGCTGAAGCGCTGCTGACAGCTAGAAGTGAGGACAGAAGGATTCATTTGTTCAACTTCTGTTTTAAAAAACAGACTTCAAATGATACCACAGAGAAAAGGGAGGAAATGCTGCGGTGTAATATAATGTCTGCTTTTCTTTTTTTTAAACACACTAGGCTGCAGCATTTGTATTTTGTAGATGAGTTTGGAAGGCGCAGAGGTTGGCTTTTTGCGGTTTTTACCAATTCCAGAGAATGTAATGTGTGTTCCTAGGATCAGTTACTAATCAGATTGACCACAATCACATGATCTGACCAAACCTTTTGTGCCTGCAAATCACTGAATCCAAAGATGAGTTGGAATGTAAAATATCTAACCCTAAAGTGCTTAAATACTACCAGAAAACTGAATATATCTGATGCAGGATATTTATGCTAAAACTGAATTCATACATACTATACGTCAGATCTACTTTAAATTTTATAACCCTGATCAATTTAAACTCTAATTCACAAATCCACATTTTTTAAAATCAACACTATTATATTTGCTTGGATTTGGGGGAGAAAGTATTTTTTTTCCTTTTTAGGCACAAAGTAGTATTATTTTTCATTAGCCCATTTGATTTTTAAAATGAGTATTTTTCAAATCAAAAATTCATATAAACTGCTATGAAACAATATAACTAACAAAATCATCTTATGTCCAAAGATTTATAACTATGAGTGATGTCTTACAGTAGTAGGCTATTGGTTATTTATGATTAATCTGCAGACAGATCTAAATGCGAGCACTCTTCATGCAGTCATTAAAATAGAGGCATTGGTAACCTGAGCACATCATTCGTAGGCAACTGCTTTCTCGAGCAATTCTGTTAAATGATCGATTCTATCCTTTGTCATTTCTCTTGGAAAGTTAGGTATCTTCACCCTTTTAAACTGTAGGTTTTCTTTGCAAAAAATCACCAGAGCCGTAGAAATTGGAAATATTATTCCTAAAATAAATTCTCTAGCTCCCTTCTCCCTCTTGATACCATCAAACGTAGGAGTTCATCTTTCAACAGTATTTTTGGAGCACCTTCTGGGTGTCAGGCACTGTTTAGGAAACAGGAAAGCGAAGCGCAGCAGGAGCTCCCGTCACGGAGCTGCGGGAGGCTGTGTGCGTTTACAGTGCCCCGCTCTGCGAGTGCCGTCCGCGTAGTCCCCAGGCAGGAGCAGCTCCGAGGTCCACACAGCACGCAACCCTTGTGAAGTCTAAAAGCAGAAGCAGAAAATGTATAAACTACTGTGTAGGTAATGCATAAATAAAACAATGCCCAGGTTAATTCCATTTGAGTCATAAGTCCCATTAGACAATAGCACGCGTGGCACGAAGACTGACTGGCAGCAGGAGGAAGGCCCACGTGACGCGTGATCTCCGGGCAGGCCGTGGTGAGGATGCCGTAAACCTTCGAGTTCAAGTTCAAGGCCAGCCTGTAATGGAGCAAGACCTTGTAGAAAGAAGAAGGAAAAAGAAAAAATAACAAAGAAAGAAAGAAAAAATATAGGAAATGAAAAGAAAATGAAAGAGAGAGACAGGAATGTTGTGAAGACACGAGCAGAGCACTGTGAGAATGTCAACATAAGCATTGGTCTGGCTGTCTCCAAAGTCACTGAAGGTCAAGCAACTAGAGCGATAAGCAGGAGACAGAGAGACAGAAGCAAGGTCAAAAGTACAGAACGAGGTCACTCTTTAAAGTGTCAGTGAGGTCGGGCTTCGAGTTTCCCAAGGACAGAAGTCGACTCTGGAAGGTCTTTTCTCATCTGGAGAATGACGCTGGAGATGTGCACAGTACAAAAACAACTCAGTATTGAGGCTCCTGTCTTTGGCCGGGATCATTCTAAGCATCAGAGAAGAAAAGTCTTAGGTTACAAAAAAAAAAAAAAAAAAAAGCAGTTTTGCAGGCATATTAAAATTGATTAGTGATACTAAGCTTCTAATTGGAAACTCACAATCTAAGTCCTATAGAAGAAATTCCAAGCCAGGGACACTATAGATGCATGTGGCTGAGTAATTATTTACTAAAGGCACTCAGATACCAAATTGTATATTTCTACTCTGATAAAATGAATAATACTGAAACTAAAGGTAGCAGACTGAACGTACTCCAAAATAATCGGTTATAAGTAGAGGTTTAAGTATCAATCTCCTCTAATATTAATAATTAGTACTTAGGTTATATAATATTAAATGTAATATCAAATATTCAATCATAATCTACTTTGAGTATAGCTTAACTTATATAGCTTTATTTTTATACCACACAGTATAAAATGTAATCACTTTTTTATATACTATATCCTAACTTTTTATTAAAAATACCAAAGATATCCAACATTGGAAAAAACAGAAAATCTTACAGCTCTTAAAATAGTCAATGAACGTCTAAATCACAATTCCAAACTGCCTAAACTTCATACATTTTTAATAAAAATGTTTAATTAAAGTCGGTTCATATTAAATGTATTTGAATATTTTAATGATAAATTTGAATTCTTTTATTTTTCTTGTCTAATTGCTATCACTAATGTTCCCAGGATTATATTGAATAGGATTGGTAACTATATATATGTGTGTGTGTATACTATAGTATATATAATATTGTAGTCTATATATATAAAACAGTAATATTCTTGTCCTGTTCTTGATTTTAGTGTGAAAGGCTTTTGAACAATATGTTGCTGGACTTTGGTTTTTCATAGATGGACTTTATTGGGATGAGATAAAGACCATCTATCTCAGTGTTCTGTTGGGTTCTTATCATAAATGAATATTGGGTCTTGTTGAACACTTTTTCTGCATCTATTAAAATGATTACATGTTTTTTGTCCTTGACTCTATTAATACAGTCTACCACACTTTTTGATTTGTGCATATTGAACCAACCTTGCATCCTTGGGATGAATCCCATTTGGTCAGGGTGTATGATCTTCTTGATGATCCTTTGTATTCTACTTGTTAATATCTTACTGAGGATTTTGGCATCTATGTTCGTTAGGGAGATTGACCTAGTTCTCTTTTGTACTTGCGTCTATCTCTGCTTTCAGAATAAAAGCTTATGTATATAGAGAGTGGGGAATTGTAGAGGTGACAAGAGAATGGGAAAAAATGAGAATCAAGATGTGTCATGGACTGGTACAAGTTCTCAATACTGAATATGATCTAATGTATGTATAAAATATATCCACAAAATTAATTTTAAAAAAAGAATCAAGATAATGCTTGTTTCCCTAAATGGATTTGGGAGTACTGCCTCCTTTTTGATTTCATTAAAGAGTTTGAGAATTAGTGGGATTAGCTCTTCTCTGTATTTCTTGTAGAATTCAGCAGTGAAACCAACAGGACCTAGACTTTTCTTTATTAGTAAGTTTTTAATTACATTTTCAATGTCATTGGCTGATAATGGGTTTTCAATTGCTATGTTTTCGTGGTTCAACTTTGGTAATTCATACGTGTCTAGGAATCTTCATTTCTTCCACATTTTCCATTGCATCGGAGCACAGGTTCTCAAAGTAGGAGTTAGTAGTACTCTAATTTTCTGCTGCCTCTGTTTTAATTATGCCCTTTTCACTCATAACTGCAGGGATTTGAGCCTTGTCATTCCTGTTTTTAATAAAATTGGCTAAGGGTTTGTCAGTTTGATTTTTTCTTTCAAAGAACCATCTCTTAGAAGTCCATTTGTTTAATTGCTGTCTTGTTTTCTATCGCACTGATTTCTGCTCTGGTCTTTATAATTTCCTCATATGCATGAGCTGTGGATTTATCTTACTCATATTTTTATAGGAGCTTTAGGTTCAGCATTAGGTTATTTATTTGAGCTCACAATATTTTCCTAATATGGGCATTCACTGCTATGAATTTCCCTCATAGAACTCTTTTCATTGTGTCCCATAAATTTTGATATGCTGTATTGGCACTAACATTTACGTGTAGAAACTGCCCAATTTCTACTTTAATTTAGTCTGTGACTCACTGATGGTTCAGAAAAGAGTTATTCAATTTCCATGTATTTGTGAAGTTCTCAGGGTTTCTTTTGGCATTGATCTCTAGTTTCATTATGGTCTGACAATATATAGGGAATAATATCAGTTGCTTTACATTTACTTAAGCATGCTCTGTAAGGTAGCAGAAGATGTATTTTGGAGTATGACCAATGTGCAGCTTAGAATATGTATTCTTTTTTTGTGAGGTGGAACACTCTGCAGACATCTATTAAGTCTATTTGCTCAAAACTTTGGTTCAGCTCTAATAGTTCACCCTCGAGTTGTTGTCTAGTTGATGTGGTTCTTTGTGATAGTGGATTATTGAGGTCCCCGAGCACTATTGTATTAGTTTTTATTTGATTTTTCATTTCCACTAATACTTGTTTCGCATAGTTGGGTGCATTAGCATTTGATATGTATGTATTTATGATTGTCATCTCTTATTCTTGAGTTGTTCTCTTTACAAGAATATAATGGCCTTCTTTGTCTCTCTTAATTATTTTGGTTTGAAATTTACTTTGTCTACAAATAAGAAGTTACACTGTTATTGTTTATGAACAATATGAATTCAGAAGAACCCCAAGGACTTATACACTTAATATCCAGGTTCAGTAGAGTCCCTAGACACACAGTCAGCTCTCTATAACCAATAGCCTTCTTGTATATGAACAACAGATTCACCGAGAAAGAAATTGTGAAAACAAGTCCTTTCACAATAACATCCAAAAAAAAAAAGAGAGAAACACCTAGATCAAAAAAGATATCAGAAATTGAAAAGGCACCCCTGCCTTTTTCTTAGGTAGGAAGAATGGATATACTGAAAATGGCCGTACTTCTAAAATTGCTGTCTAGATTAATGCAATCCTGATTGAAATTCTAAGAACATATTTCAAAGAACTAGAGAAAATGTTCTGAAAGTTTGTCTGGAACCAGGAAAGGCTTAGAATAACAAAAAATTTTTGGCAATAAAGATAAGGTAGGGGGTATCACAATCTCCAACATGAATCTATGTTACAAAGTTACTGTGGTTAAACACGGTATAGTACTGGTAGAGAAACAAACTTGATGTTCAGTGGAACAGATTAGAAGACACAGAAACAACTGTAGATATATCAGCTCATCTTTGGTAAAGAAGCCAAACATCCTGATTGGATGTAGAGATAGCCTCTTTAATAAATGTTGTTGGAAAAATTAAGTCTCAGTTTGCTAAAAATTAAAACTAGATCCATATCTCTCACCATGCACTAAACAAATCAAAATGGATTAAAGATCTAAATATTAAAACAGAAACGCCAAATGTACTGTATGAGAGCTAGTAGAACCCTTGAAGACATTGGCATAGGAAAAAGCTTCATGAAAAAAATCTGTGACATGTCAATTAGCATAATGAATCAGCAAGTGGGATTTATTCCTACTGAAAAGCATCTGCACAAGAAGAGAGACCACCAGCACAGTGAAGAGACAATTGCAAGGTAGGAAAAAATTTTTTACCAGCTGTATCCCAGTCAAAGGGCTACAATCTAGAAAACACAAAGAACTAAAAAAATTAGACCGCCAAATTTAAAGACCCAATCCAAAAATGGGCTGCTGAAATGAACAGACATTTTTCAGATGAAGTAGAAGCAGCAAATAAACATGTAAAAAAAATGTTCAACATCACTGGTCAGTCGAGAGATTTAAATGAAAACAATGCTGAGATTCCACTTCTCTCCAGAAAGAATTGCAGCTATGAAGAAATCAACTAATAACAAGTATAGTGGAGTTGTGGGGAGAAAGGAACCTTCCTTTGCTGTTGGTGGGAGTGTAAACTGGTGCAACCACTATGGAAATCAGTATGAAGATTCCTCAAAAAACTAGGATTAAAGGTCCTATTTGGTCCCACTATTTCTGTTGTGGGTATATTCACAAAGAATTAAAAGCATCATCCCCCAGGGATATATATGCACCCTTGTTTATAGCAAGCAGCTCACTTTACAATAGCCAAATTATGAAAACAACCCAAATATCCATCAACAGGTAACTGAATAAAGAAGATACAACTTTTTATGAAGTGGAGCAATACTCAGCCACAAAGAATGATAACATTAGACATTTATAACTAAATAGATAAATACTGAGGCCAAAGCTTTTTTAAAAAAAATTATCTTTATTGGAGCATTATGTATACACATGATAATCGCATTCAACATTAAGTTTCTACCAGAATATGACATGACTTCATTCTCATTTTTTTCCTTTTCCTCACATCCTACACCCCCACCCCCTATATACACAATCTTTGTTTTCTTTTTTCTTTATTCTTACCACATTAATTTTATCCTTGTGATTTACCCTTACACTCTTTCCATTTAAATATTTTCAACTTCTCAATATCAACTATACATAGTACAATTCATTTACAACTTCATATTCTCATATCAGAGAAAAGATATTATATTTACACTTCTGTGACCTGTTTATTTTGCTGATGAGGATGTCCTCAAGGTACAACCATTTGAGTGTGAATGACTCAATCTTATCATTTTTAATGACAGAGTAATACTCCATACTATAAAACAACCACATCTTCTTTGTCCAGTCTCCAGTTTATAGACATTTGGGTTCTTTCCAAAATTTAGCAATCACAAATTGAGCTACTATAAACATGGGTGCACATATGTCACTGTGAAATGATTCTTTTAATTCCTTTGTGTATATGCCTAGCAGAGTGATGGCTGGGTCAAATCAGAACTCTAATCCTAGTATTTTGAGGAATCTCCACACTGATCTCCAAAGAGGCTATATGAGTCTACAGTCTCAACAGCAGGGGAGAACTGTTCGCTTTTTTCCACAGCCTTGCCAACATTTGTTGCTGGCTAATTCTGACATGGAAGCAATCCTTTGTGGAATTAGATAAAATCTCAATGTTGTTTTCATCTGCATCTCTTGAATGACTAATGATATTGAGCATTTTTTCATATACCTCTTAGCTCTTCTTACTTCTTCCACTGAAAAGCAGATGCCCATTTTTGAATTGGGTCTTTAAATTTGGGTGGGCTGATTTTTTAAAGCTCTTTATATATTCTAGATAGTAGCCCTTTGTCTGAGGAACAGCTGGTAAAGATTTTTTTCCCCCACATTGTTGGCTGCCTTTTCGCTCTGTTGATGGTTTCCTTTGCTGTGCAGAAGGTTTTTTAAGGAATGAGGTCCCATTTGTTGATTTCTTCTGCCAATTCCTGTGCTATAGAGGTTTTGTTCATGAAGTCTATCCCTAAGCCAATGTTTTTTTTTTTTTAAATTATCTTTATTGGTACATTAAATATACACATCATGATTGCACTCCATAATGGGGATTTGTACCAGTATAAGACACAACTTAATTCTCATTTTT